>MUZC01004425.1:70793-95068 GCA_002072015.1 Radix auricularia | reverse complement strand
CCCCCCCCCCCTGGTCACACGTCGTCACAAAAAGATAGATCCCCCCTCCAATATGACGTGACAATGCTTTCCCCTCCTTGTCCTATAAAACCTGTATATCTATGTTAAAGTGAGCTTGTTCCAAATCACTTTTTAATCATTTAAGTACTTATTTCGTGTAAAGCTACACTCTAAAATCGATACACTTGCGAAGCCTTTGAAAATGTCATTTTATTTAAGGTTGCGTGTTTTTATGTTACGCCACAGTTCATAAACACCCCCTCCTATCGTCACACATCGCCACAAATGTGTGACTCCCTCCCCCTAGGTGCGTAACGTCATTCCTGGACGCCCCTATGGTATATTCGGTTCATCACTTTGGCTCAGAAGCATGCAATATCTAATAATAATAATAATAATTATAATATGATACTTTATATAGTGCTGTATCCCAGCAAGGAGCCGGGCTCACAGCGCTTTACATGGAGATAACAACACATCTATTAATTAAATAAACATTCATATCATACTAACTACATAAATGACAATACGTTATACATCAGCTATTAATCATTAAAAGAAATGTTGTTTCATTAATTTTGAAAATTAATTTTGAAGAGATGTGTCTTAGACCTAAGTGCAGTCTTGAAATACTAATTGCAGCGCGAAACTTTTGAGGTTTTGTTATATTCTTGATAAAATAAATAATTAATCATTTCCAACAGCTAGAACTGGATCCTATGAAACGTGCCTCTGGAACTCAGTAAATAGGTTTCGATGGCCGTGAAAATTAAAAGAGACTAGAACCGCTGGTTTCAAAATCTAAACGTGGAAGGCTCTTTAAGTGTCAACGTGACATATTTTGATTTCCTCTCGCTCTGCTGCATTTAATCCACTAACCTAATTGAAGTTAATACCAGTTCCGTTGTTGGTGATTGGTTTTTTTTTCCTTCATGTACCTGGAGTTGAATGTGTGTAGTGAGACTTGTGTACCGCAGTATAAAAAAGAAGATATTACTTGTGTAACGCCATGAAAAATGTGACACGGTTAAAATACATTATAGTATTTGTCATTTCATTTGTTCCGTTTGCCCTCGGGCATACATTTTAATTTTTTGTGTCGGTATGTTAGTGAATGTTTTATGATCACATAGATAACCAAGTAGACATTGTTTGGATCAAAATCTAATGAAAGACAAGGATTAAACACTAGAAGGATTTTTTTTCTTGAATGCGGATGTTGGATTTACAAACAAAACAAAAAAATGACTGAAAAATATATTAAGTGAAAACACTGCTGCAGGATATTATCAGACAACACAAAGATGGCCTTGAGAAATTCCACGAAGAATTTGAAGGCGGGGTCAAGCCCGGACTGAAATCTATTTATAGTTCACCGGTGAGGTTTATTTTACACAAAATGCCATGAGCCACAGCTTCCGTGTTCTATCTCGAGGGTCAGAGGTCACGTTTGAGGTTGAGATTTCATGTGAAGTGTTTTCAATTCAATGTTTTCGGATGCGCCCCCGCGTCTGATGGCGTCACGTCAGGGGCGGCGACTCCGCGAGTTAGCAGAGGTGTTTCTGCTCTTGCTGCTGGTCGGGAGATCCGTGGAACAGACCACCGAGACGCCGCCGACCACGACCAAAGGTAATTAAGTGGAAGCTGTTACTGTTCAAAGCCCTGATATAACTGTCAAAAGCCCTGATATTACTGTTAAAAGCCCTGATTTAACTAACTGCCAAAAGCCCTGATATTACTGTTCAAAGCCCTGATATAAATAACTGTCAAAAGCCCTGATATTACTGATAAAAGACCTGATATAACTAACTGTTCAAGATTCAAAGCCCTGCCATAACTAACTGTCAAAAGCCCTGATATTACTGTTAAAAGCCCTGATATAGCTAAATGTTCAAAGCCTTGATATAACTAACTGTTAAAAGCCCGGATATAACTAACTGTTAAAAGCCCTGATATAATTAACTGTCCATAGACCTGATATAACTAATTTTTCAAAAGACCTGATATTACTGTTAAAAGACCTGACATAACTGTTCAAAGCCCTGATATAACTAAATGCCCAAAGACTTGATATAACCAAAAAGGTTCGCTATCGCTGGTCTATTACTAATGAAGAAAGCCAAGTTACTTGCTGGAAATTACTAATATAAGGGATTTAAAAATATTTAAACATATATATATGTTTAAATATTTTTAAATCCCTTATATTAGCTTCACTAATTAGCGTATACAATTACATGTTTATTGTTGGGAATTTAATATTTTTCAAAATATAATTTATTTCATTATCTCGAGCCTGTGGCACCCGCTGTAAGGCAATGTAAGTTTATGACAGTTATGGCAACCCTTTTTAGAATAATGGCGAACCTTTTTAGGGCCGTGTACCAACATTCAATCAAAACCCACTTATTTACAGAAAATGTCCAACACAAAGTGCCAGCTAACTGTTTTTTTTTAAAATTAAGCAATTAGTATTTTAGTTGCGTGCCGGCTGATAAGGCTCTGCGTGCCGCCTGTGGCACGCGTGCCATAGATTCGCCATCACTGGTCTAGGATATTTGTCTCCTATCTGTTGAAGACAACGCTCTAACTACCATTGTTACATGTCAGGATTGAGACATGGATTAACTCAAGTTCTTTCATTTGATTTTTTAAAACACATAATAAACTGTATACTGGTATATCTTTGTGCTATTTTCAAGGGAACTGCGTTCTCATTACGCAGAAATCTGATCGACGCCGAGCAGCAGTTTAGAATTACCGCGCAGAAATTTGTGTTTAAAAATGCACGCTCTGCAACTTTGCACACGAAAACACGATACTTAGAGGGAACATAGTTTTATCATCACTGTGATTGCTCGACAGTTTCTACGCGCTGGCTCTGTCATGTCCACACAACTGATCACTGGTTTCAATTAATTTCATTTAAGGCAGTCTCTGTCCGTATTTTTTTCCAGTGGAGGCCTTGTCGTTCAGATGTTATGAGACCAGGCGCTAATTGCACCGGGTAAAATGCAAACGGGGTATGAGGGAACAAGACGTCACAAAGCAGCTAACGTCCACCAAAGAGCCTTCTTTAACTAAAAATAATAGTATTAATAGTACACAAATAAAACGAATATAAAGAAATTAAAACGTGTACTTGTAGTATTTGTTCGTTGAAGAAACTTTGGCTGTTTTGTGACGTCTTGTCAGGCTCACTAATACCCTGTTTACGTGTTATCCATCGATTGTCTATACGCCTGATTGCAGTCTCATCCACTTTTTGTTCCTGATGGATTTTTTTTCCTCCAAAATTAATTTATTTTATTATTTAAAAATAATTTTAACCCATGCGTGGTGCTTTTAAAAGGAATTTGTAGGTTTTGTAATTTTGGACTTTCCACCATATGCATTACTTTGTTGTGGGAGAAAAAAATGAGAGGGGGAGGGGCGAGAGAAAGTTGTGTACCGTCCCAGGTGGACCTAACCCTAGCCGCCCCCACCCCACCCCCAACACGCACAAACTCTATTCTAACTTTATCTCCAGTGTCTAAGTCTAAGACATATATGAACAATGCCATTCCTCATCCCTCCCCCAAATCCCACAACCAACAAACTCACACGAAAACAATGCAGCTGGACCTTGTGTGTCGATGAGTAGAGAATATTCCATTTGTCGGCTATTGGGAAAAACGAAAAAACAAAAATAGATGCGTTGCGGGGGTGTGCGGCGGTGGTGCCAGGGTCTGAGGGCGGGGGGTGCGCAAGGCCAACAACGGCTGTACTGTTAAGCCCGTCGGCACCAGGAGATCAGGTTTACATGCAGAAATTGTTATGACACGTCTGCTAGGGGGATAGGTTTTTGATGTACACTTGGGTGGAGCCTCGTTGATACTTGCACGCGCAGCGCTCACCCGCGTCCCTGGTCATCATCTCACCATAGGCCGCTGTAGTCCGGGGTGCTTACCTAAATGGTGGACGATGTTATCAATTCAAAACTCCCTGGACGGTACAGTGCGTGTGATTGAGCTTCGTGTGACTGATTAGTAACAGTAAACATGGAATTATTGATGGGAATGCACGCATGCTTTTGAGACTTAATATCATACGGATTTTATAATAATTTTGATTTAACGTCAGTTGTTCAAATTCTTCTGGAAAATACATAGACGTCATTACAACTGAATAAATAAATAGATATATAGTGTTACAAATAGTTTTGTAGTGGTGGTACCGAAGGCCGCCTATTAATATTAATAATTAATTGTTAATAACTATAACATTATTAACATTGACATTATTACGATTAACTAAATTACTGTAAATTAATGAGTTCAATATACCAGTAGATAATTAATTTTTATTTAAAAAAAATTTCATGCACATATAATTTTGCGATCATTAGATACAATAAGAAATGAAAGTCCTGGGAAAATTCTGTGGTAATAATGTGAAATCGTTAATACACGTTGTTTAGCCGGAAGTTCGATGCATCCATATGATTTTAATCTTTTCATCGGGAAAATTGAAAGCGTTGTTCTATATTTTGTATAATTTAAAAATGGAAATTTTAAATGTTTAATTCTAAATGAATCAGTTAATATTAATAAAGTAAACATTACTAAAGTACTTACATTTATTTTGAATCGTTTAATCATTAGAGATTAAAATATTAATTAATTAGAAATAACTTCTGTTTGTAGTTTCAAAATATTAGAAGTAGTAGTAAGTTTGAAACAAGTATTTTTGTATATTTTTAAGTAGCTTGGCTTAAACTTACAGTAGGCATGCTAAGATGCTTGCGGCTTAGGCGAAACTTGCGGTATCGTTATCAGCTATGCCATTGTTATTCATTGTTGTAGTTATAATTGTAGTTAGTGCATTTGAATTAGTCATAGTCTTCAGTTTCAGTCAAATCATCTATCCCAACCTTAAAATTAAAAATTATAATTAAAGGCAAAGGTTCAGAGTAGAGTTACTGAGTAGAGCATTTCATTATAATTTATAAGCTCAATCCTCCATACAATTTCACCCCAAAATTTTTAAACTTCCCACCAACAACAGCTATCATTCAAATTCCAGACATTGAGTTTGAGTTCATTGAGAATCGTTAAATTTAAATGTGTGAATCTTCTGCCACCAAAAAATGCTCAAACGAATGACACAGTCACAGTGGTCAGTGGTCGAATCAGTGCCATCAGCATCAATTTTAATTGATAATTGAATAATGGCTCTTTGAAACTCTCCAGAGTACGAGTATATTTTTAAATAAGTCATTATTATATTGAATAATATTGCTTACACTTACTTAGTTATAGTTACTAACTACTGAACTGGTATTTTAATAATCTAACTAGTTCCACAATCAGGCATAAATACCAGCAAGACAAGAAATAAAAACTAATACTATTTTAATACAATAATAGTTAATTTTAAATTCAAATAAGAAAATTCTGTTAGTTTTCATGATTCATATTATTCAAATATATCATACTTATTCTTTAAAAAATTATTAATATTAAATCCAATTTCTTAATCTTTGTAATTTTTGGAAATTTTGTTAATATAGTAATCGTAAAGATTAATTTAAACTTTAAACCATTAGACTAGAAAGTAATTGAAAGTATAGAGACTTTACTTACATTTTTGTGCCAATTTGTGACCTGATCTGAAACAAATAATATGCTACTGGGTAGTGAGGTATATCACATGACATTAGTTGCATTCACCTAACCATAGGAATTCATATTAGTGCAGACTGCTGGGACCTGAATTTTGTGCATCTATTGAGCATTTCCGATTTTCCGATCCTTATTTTGTTATCGGCATATTGTTTATGGTGTAATTATAAAACTTGCCATTTATAAATTTATTAAAAATACATTCTTGTTTTTATGTATGGCACAATGAGTCAATGAGTCACAAATGTGACTTTTTCATACTTTTCAAATCAGAAATATATTGCATTTTTTTCTGTATTTGTGGCAACTTATTCCCAGTTACTATAGTATTAAAACAGTCTACTGCCAAATAACTCTTTAAATAGCTCTCAGTATAGAAATACATTACAATTTGTCTGTATTGGCTTATTCCCCAGTTATTATTGTGTTGCAATAGAAGACAGCCAAATAACTCTTAAAAATAGCTCACAAATGAGCTATAAAAACTTTATACTCATGAAAGTTTAATTATTTTTATTTTTTAATGTAAAATTTTAGTCATGAAGCTAGAAACAATTATTAAAAATTTCATATTCTATTCATTATGTAAAGAAATCCTGGTACTATTTACATTCATATCAAAAACAATTTTTTGAGAAAACCAATTGTAAATAATATCCAGTGAGAGAAATATAGAATGATAGGGACTGATTTTCACAGAGTTGTCTTGGACATTGATATCTTTAGATATTTCTAGATTGTAGTTAGTTGTAATTTTAAGTGGTCTACTCATTAAATTGTAATGTATTACATTCTTAATAATATATCCACACTGTCCATGACTGGAGAGAGTTATAAAATATATTTGTAAATAGAAAGTTGTAAGACTTTGAGAAATTAATCCTCAGATTTTTCCCTGTTTTTTCTCAAAGAATGTCCAGGCAATATCCACACACCTTGGCTCACTTCCTGCTTGCATCCCTTGTTAAGAACCCTTTCTTTCTAAGTGCAAACAAAGCTCTTACAGTGTATTAGCCAATATAATTAACAATAGACCCCACTTATCTTACGTTTCTTGGCACTGATACTGATATGAAAAGCTCACAAATATGTCTTTGTTCTTCCTATCTAGGTGGCCCAGTTATAATGCAAGTTCCAGGGAATATGACTGTTTTGGAAGGCCAGAGGGTTCTCCTTCCTTGTGCTACAGAGGGGTTTCCCAACCCAATATTTTACACTTGGTACAAAGATAACATAGACATACGAACAACAGAAAGTTACGCAGCTCAGCGTGTGGTGTAAGTCTTATAAAACCAAACATTTAAAATTACCAGTTACTTAAAAAAAATTTAACAAAATTATCAAAGCATTTTTGTTACTCCCAACAACCATAGGACTTTTAAACTGGTAAAATATTTAACAACCTTGAATATAATTTCATACTACATTAGAAATAACCAGTAAAACTGCTCCAGAGGCAAGGGGAATCCATGAACTTCCAATATTCTGAAATTAATTTTCAAAACATACAAGCATGTAACATTGATTATATTTAAAAGAATCTCAATGTTTGCTTACCTTGCTTTTGGTTATGTTAGTCCATACTTTTTACACACCCCTTATCTGTGTTTATCTTTAAATGCTCCCTTTTATACCTCATATTAATTACACATATAAATATAGTTGCCATTAAACAAAGGAAAATATCAAATGCCAAAACTCTTGTCGGATTTATTAGGATTTATCCAGGAATTATTTTATTATAAAAAAATAAATAATTTTTTGAGTATTTACTCAATGAATTATTTAACTTGATATTTAAAAAAAGACATACTCATTTGAAATTTACTTTTTTGTATTTATTTTAATGTTAACCAGAGTTTAAACATTGTTCATGGCCAAGTTTATTTTAAAAATACCACAGCATTCAAGATGATGGCAGTCTGCTCATCAAGCCTGCCGTCAAAGGTGACAGAGGGTGGTACACTTGTAAGCCCAGTAACACCCTTGGACATGACGAGGCGTCAGCTTACCTCAATGTTGTCTGTGAGTACCGGGGTTCACCGCCAAATGGGGTCCGGCATAACGGCCCTGGACTAATAGTAAAAAATACAATAAAATATTATATTCATAATTTTACTCACCAATTCAGCGTCAGGTTTAGTTCAAAAGAAAAAACAATAATGACATCACAAGAATGAATTTAATAGCCTTTATTTGATATAGTACCACGTCACAGTTGCTTGTTGACAAGAAATAATATAATAACATCACAAGAAATAATTTTACAATTTTACCACTTTTTTAGAGGCCAAAGAAGTTGACAAAAGCTAAAAATGAAAAAAATATTAAAAAATTTTTGTTTAAAAATTTAAACAATATTTCTGGGGCTGTTTTGACGGGTCACCGAGTACCGGTGCAGTTACTTAACCAGATCTTTAAAAATTAATTTTAAATGGAGTGATGAGGTGGGATCAGAGAGCTTGAGGGTCTATTTCTTATATCTTTAACTGTACCTTTCAACTCAAGACAATGTTTGGGATGCTTAAGATAACCATTCTTAGCCTAAAAAATGAAGTCAGTATGACAATAATAATATAAATTGGATTTTACACAATTTTTTTAAGGTTACTGTTTGAGTGTTTACCAACTTACAGCAATATTGCTGATTTATTGGCTCTATTTGATTTCATGCATGTTTGTGTGTTATGCTCATCCATTTTTTAAATTGTTTTTTGTGTTAAACTTGATTAGTTCTTCCACCTACACTGAAGAAATGCATCTTCAGGTCTGAAGAAATGCATCTTCAGGTTGATAAAAAAATCTAACATCTTTCACGACTGAAAGAAAGATAACCAATACAGATGACATTTATATTGATCAGTAGTTAGTGTTGAGTCAGCTAATGACTTGACTCACCCACAAATGTTGGTGTAATAAAAAAACCACACACAAACAACAAAAAACCCACCAAAACCTATCATAACTCCACCTCAATATTTTAAAACTAATTGCTTCCCTTGTCTTACTTATAAGTTAACCCTATTATAACATGAAAAATGTATAACAAGTAGTGGGAACTAAATAATGTTTAAATTGGTTATATAAATTTATTAATCCCATATTCTTTAATGCTATAATTACATTGTGCAATCCCTTAATTCCATTCTAAAATATCAAAATAGAAGTGTTGTATTGCTATATAATTTATGATATAGAAGATTGTGTATTATATTTCTTGTCATTGAGCCGGGCACTCCAACTTTGGATGTTTCATCTCTTAGATAAACCAGAGGTTCTAAAAATGCCATCACAGATCACATGGGCTAAAACATACCTGCAGCAAATAGACTGTCCAGTTGACTCTAACCCACCCCTTACCGGTGTCACCTGGATTAAGGACATGACAATGTTGACAACAGATTCGGGTCGCTACGACCTTTTGAAAAATGGCACTCTTTTGGTTGGTCATTTCAACATTACAATCACACTGAACTTGATTGAGTTTTTAATGTATTTTTGAGATAAATTAAAATAATATGCAATTAATGATTTTAAAGAATAAAATATACCATTGTTAATTATTTTATTTAAAATCTCTTTTAAATTTATCTTAAAACTTTAATAAGTTTCTGAAAATATCTTGATGTGTTTTGTTTTTAAATGGGCTAACATTTATTTTTATCAAGGGATAAAGTTTTGTAAAGCCTAAGTAAATATGATAAAATAATTGTTAATTCTGATTATAATCATTTAATGTTTTTTTTTAAAAATGTTCATATTTATTTAGTTACTTAAGAGAACTAAGTGAACATTTTTAAAAAGTGTTTTTATACTTCTTTTTTCCAGGTAGCTGAAGTTGAAGACAATGATGCTGGAAGTTATAGATGTATACCCACTAATGCCTTGGGTCAAGGACTTAGCTCCCCACGAGTCCAGGTCATCGTCCGAGGTGAGTGGTTTGACAGTTTTTCCCTCAGTTCTTACAATACTGGTTTTTCATAAAGTGAGCATTCACTAACTAAAAATTTTTAACTACTAACATTTTTATGAAAAGAATTTAAACTTTAAAAAAAATGATCTCTTTGAATTTTATCATAGATTTATTAAGGAAAAATTTCCAAAAAATATTTTTTTTTGTTAACAATGAAACAGTTTTTAAAAGAATTGTATTTGATGAAACAATTGTCATTGAATCTTATGGACCAAAATTTTAGAAAAGCATCACAATATATTTTTTTAATGGCATCAAACTTAAAAGGGGAAAACTTTGATCATCTCAGCAGCATGGTTTAGACTCAACCAGTAGATCTGCATGTCAGCATTTTTCAGCTCTCTTTAGTTTTTTTTTTTTTTTAAATATTGCCTGTGACTTTCTCATGTAGTAAAAAAATCTTGTTAAAACCTTTGACAAGTAATAAGGTAGCACCATCAAATTTCAATGAAAACCTCGGTGACCATCTTTTTCTATTTTTTTTTTTTAAATTTCATGTTGACAAATCATGCACTGGATGTTGTCCCTTTTCTCCATCATGAATCTTGCCAGTAGTTTTGTCTAAACCTCTCTGAGTCACGATGTGTGCATTCATTTTAAATATGTTCAATATTTGCCTTTCTTAAGATGAGGTTGTATTTTTTTTTTGTATCATTATCTGAATGGATCACATCTCTATTGTACACGTCTTTTTTTCCCCCTCCCCTTTTGGAAAGAGCATCTGTCAAGCACAGTATACATGTCTGCACACCGTTTTGAGTGCTTTAATGTTTTCAAGTTCGTATCAGACTCAGGCCTTATCAGTGTTGAAAAGCTATGTTTTCTTTTGCTATGTAACATTTCTCTTTTCATCACAAGCCTATGGGATTTTATCCCAAAAATGTTCAGACTGTAGGAATTTGTTTAAAACCACCCATCTTTTTGAAGCGGATGAATGGTTTCAAACATGTGCTCGTAAAGCTGAATAAGCCACTCTTCCGTTTTTTCAGAGCTGCTGCGAGAACTGTTTGTTGCTTTTTGTTTTTTCAAAATTTTATTGCGTGTGTCTGGTTTTAAGTTTGAGATCTGGTAATAACACATGAGGGTAATGAAATTCTAAAATAGATTTGCCATTGAAAAATGTGTGCTGTCTACCAATAAGTAGCCAGCATGGCATGGTGGCTATTTTATCTTTTCTTTCAATTATATGCCATATGAATTTTTTTCTATTACCTGCTTGCTATCCCTTGGCTCAGAAAAACCAGGTGAGAAAAACTGTTTTTATTTAAAAAATTGTTTAAAGTGTGATATCACTTAATTATTTACAACCTGTCTTTATTTTATGTTTTTTTTTAAATTTTAAAATGTATGTGAATTAAATGTTAATGAAGATATATATATATATCCCGCCCTTAATAACTGAGTTTGAAAAAAAATACATTTTTTGTCACACTTTCTAATACATTGTTAACCATAGACTTAGTCCAATACTAATGTGATGTTTAGGTTTTGGTGTCCCTTCTTACTTAACTCATTTTTTATATAATGGTCTGAATGAAGGTACGATGTTTACCTCCCTTATTGCCTGTCTATTAATGCTGATCAAAAGTTAAAGAGTTCTCTGAACCTGATATAATAGAATTTTTGTCCTACACTGCAGAGAAAAATTAATATGTAGGGATTTAGTACAGCATTTAGTTTTATACCACATTCCTGGTTAGTCTTAATAAAAGTCTTATTTAATAAAAAAAATATTCTAATCTGTCAGAAATAAAATGATACAATTTTTAAAATAAGGTTGATTTTAAGTAAGAAAATATCTCCTTTGAATGTTACCCTTTGTGAAATTGTTAACAGTGACCCAATGACATGAAAAATAAAATGAAGGGTTATTTGTGCATCTTGGCTAATTTCTGGGGTGTTAGCTAAATGTTTGGAATTTATTGTTTTCATTGCACAATTAGTTTATGTATTTTTTTTTAAAAGCATTATTGCAGTCACATTCTATATGATAAATGTTTGGAAGAAAAAAAAAAGGGGGGGGGGTGTGGTTGTGTTTGTAAGGCAGTTTGAGAATGAAAGATTTTGTTTCACACACACATGCGATGTCATCAGGGATTTAAGAACACAATATTTTTTATGTCACCCAGACCCCCCTCAGATCACGGTGAGCCCCCAGACCCTGTACATCAGGACGGTAGGAGACTCTGTACAGATGAGGTGTGAGGCCACTGGGACCCCAGCTGTTTCACTGCAATGGATCAAGGTGGGCAAATAACAAACATCTCTTTATAATCAGGGGTCTACCAATATGCATTTATGCCGATATAACCGATTTTTATTTTGGCGTTATGAGTATTTGTTGGGACAAGTCCCCTAATTGCACTGGGCATCTTCGATGGTATTGACGTCATTCTGAAATTCATGACTCGTAATTATTTATTTTTTATATGTTTGATTAACTGATTTAATAAAGACAAACATAAATTAAGAAACAAATCATATAACTTCATTTAAATTTTATAAGTGTGTGTTGATTTTAGTCTTTTGTACTTCGTGTTCATTCTTCTATGTCACTTCGCTTCCTGCTTCTTCCTATTTTCTGTTGTAAACAAGAAAAGGAATAAATTGGAGATCTTGTTTTTAGATAAAATAAGGTAACACCGTACCAATCGGGATAAAATAACACATCAAAAATATTTTTTAAAATTTATAATAACAAACATCTTATATATAGATCTAGATTAATGTATAATTTTTACAAACTACTTTAACTCAAACAATATTATTGCGCACTGTATCATGGCTGTACATATTAATACTAGGATTCTTTTGACTCTTTCAATACCCATATCGGGATGGATATATTAATTTGTTCAGATATTTATAAATCTAAATAATTTCCGTTCAAATTGTCACTTATTTTGAAACATCGGTGACGTTGATATAGGAGCCTATACATGTTGCTGATACCCTGATATCACTGCCGATAAATAGGTAGACCCCTATTTATACTGATACTTAACATTTGTGGGAGGATTGTCATTCAGTATTTTATTGGATTTTTTTTTGGCGGGGATAACACTATCAATAATGGGCAATGATAATTTAAAACTAAAAAATTAAATATCCTTCACTATCATGAAACGCATGTTCCAAACAATTTTAACTTGAAATATATAAATGTGTACTGCTTTTATACACATTCCTGGAATATCCTGCAAATCTTTTGGCATTTGAGACAAATGTTTGTTTATTCCTTAAAAATTTTGAAAGTGCTTCTAAAACGTCCTAATTTTTTTAAAAGTATTTAAAGTTAGGGTTTTAAAACAATCATGTTTTTTTTGGGTTTTTTTTTTTTTGGGGTGGGGTGGGGGGTGGTCTTTTGTTTGCTTTCCCTCATTGCATTGTTATATAAATACTAATGCTCCTGTTTTTTTTCTTAATGTCATGAAATTTCTTCTTGAACAATTTCTTGAATGCTATCTTAGATTTGGTATGAGAACCCTGTGTCACATACCTCATAAATTATAGAATTCAAATTGAATGTCATCATGGTGAATTGATTTGCAGGTTGGTAGCAGGCTTGAAAGTAACGGAAGGGTCACAATAAATGATAAGTTTCTGGAAATAAAAAACCTCACAAAAGAAGACCATGGGAAATACGAGTGTAAAGCTATCAACCAGATTGCCACTGTTGTCAGTGTGACAGAGCTGAGAATTGACAGTAAGTACTGTCTGAATTTAAATGTTAGGATAGGCCGTCTTGTATGGTGTGTCAGGGCTGTGTGTTGGTTTTTGGTGTGTCAGGGCTGTGTGTTGGTTGTTGGTGTGTCAGGGCTGTGTGTTGGTTGTTGGTGTGTCAGGGCTGTGTGTTGGTTGTTGGTGTGTCAGTGATGTGTGTTGATTGTTGGTGTGTGCGGGGCTGTGTGTTGGTTGTTGGTGTGTCAGGGCTGTGTGTTGGTTGTTGGTGTGTCAGTGATGTGTGTTGGTTGTTGGTGTGTCAGGGCTGTGTGTTGGTTGTTGGTGTGTCAGTAATGTGTGTTGGTTGTTGGTGTGTCAGGGCTGTGTTGGTTGTTGGTGTGTCAGGGCTGTGTGTTGGTTGTTGGCGTGCCAGTGATACAATGTTAACTTGTTTGTTGACAGACACCACACCACATGCACCTTATAATGTCACAGTGACTCCTGGAGCATACAATGTCACCGTGTCCTGGGAGCCGGCCTATGACGGGGGCATTCAACAGTATTATTTTGTATGGTAAGAAGTTTTGCAGTGCCTTGATTTTTAGATAGACATGGGGTCCAAGGATAAATGGTCCTTCGGAAAAAATAAAATAAATTTTGGTTATCATAATGATATTTGCCATACTAACAATTTTAAATAAACACGGGATCTTAAGCCATCGGAAAAATTGTCCCATTAAAACAATTAAAAATATATTGGTTAAGCCTATGATGATGTTTGATCACAGGTGGGCAAACTACGTCCCGCTACGGAGTTCTTTTTGGCCCTCAAAATCCTGCAGTATTATAGAAATAAAATCAATAAATTTATGTTAAAGATCAATGTTTCTTCTAGGACAGAGGCTAATTTTTGGTTAGGTGCTGCCCCTTGATGTTTCATTTCTTTACTAATGTGGCCCACGCCCTGAAAATGTTTAGAGACTCCAGAAAAATTAGAAATAATTCTCAAAATGCTTGAGGTTGAATTCTTTTTTCAAAAAAACAATTATTTCAGGCAAGACAATATTAATGGAGATTTTCCACTTATTCAGATTTTAATAGTAAAGCCCAAAAAAAAACAACAATGCATGGACAAGGCAATTTAAAATATGTAAAAAAAAAAGAAAATAATCAACACATATTGCGAAGAATGTCTGCAACGGGAGTATTTTTTTAAAATTGATGAAATACATTTATTCTAAATTTAATGAAAGTCTAACAGTTACAATTGATGCTCATCTTTACTTATAGGCTGTCATTCCTTGTGTATGTGTTTAAAAATTTAAAATTATTCTCTACTTTTTAGTGCATCTCAAAATGAATTTTATGGAATGCCTTAACAAAAATTATTGTTAATTATAATCATAGCTTTAACAATTAGGTAAAAACTTATAATTTAAGAAATTTTGTATTGTGCAGAAATATTTAATTTTAGCAATGTACTCTTCTCTCGCACAAATATTTTTTGAAAAAATATTTTTTTATTTTTTTTTTTTTGAAGCACAATTTTTTATAACGCAATTTGAACTGTCCCCTCAAATTCTGTCTGATTGTTCAAAAGTTATCACTTCCTACCTTTCAGGTTCCGTTCCGTTTCTAACCCTGAATGGGTCTCCATGCCAGTGTCTGGGAGTTCTGCAACTTCCTATATCCTTTATAACCTACATCCTGAAACAGAATACGAATTTAAAATTTTGTCTCGAAATTCTCTGGGAGATGGATCATACAGCTCTGTTGTGAGGCAGCGCACCCTGGGTAAATTTTTTAAAAGCCACTGCCTCCCATTCTTTGGTTTCAAAGAGTTCTCTTTAATAAACTTTTTTTTTTTTGTTTTGTTTGTTTATGTAACCACAACCCTGTTCACGATTACAGTGAGCTCCCATACTCAAGAGTAAAAAAAAAATAAATAACTTAAAAAATTATTTAGATGTCTAGCTTCAATCAATACCTTAAGCATTTACGCTCGTGATCAAAGGGATGCAACAGCTCCGGCTTGGAGCAAATGTAGATTAAGTTAGATATTAAACAGATTTTCCAACGCATGAAAAGACAACTGTTGGGTTTGTTTGTCTTTAACTTGTTCAAAAATGTTGAGCTCGAAAGATATGAAATAACGAGCCTGGGTGAAATGAGTTTTAAAATTATTAGGGCTGGTACTTATTTTTTAAAAATTTGATCTATTACTTGGGAAAAATTGGCAAAATTAGTTATGTTGGGAATTCCTAGGCTCCCTAATTTTGTCACATAACACAACAAATCCGTTCTGCTATGCAAGTAAAAAGGAAGAAAAATCTTTTTGTTTAAGTATGCACGTCTAAATAAATAATAATAATATGAGGGAAAATATGTAAGTAACAAAAAATATAAATTATTAAAAATATTTAAAATATTTTCTTAAATTTTAATTGATAAAATTAATTTTAATTGATTGAAAATTTTGAAAGATTAAAAATTAATCGTTAATTTCCTCAGCCCTAAAAATAAAAATATTTATATCAATAAATTTTATCAATAAAAAAAAAGTTTAAGATAGGCCACACTTAATTTTATAAAAGAAAAAATCTTTTGATATATATTTTGCTGTGAATTGTCAGCAAAAAATTAAACATTTTAAGATCTTTTAATATTCTACATGATCGCTTTAGAGCACGGCTGTCCAAAGCCCAGCCCATTTAAATTTTAAAATGGCCCAGCAGCATTATTTTAAATAATTAATTCACTCATCAAATTTCATCTGTAAAGGCATAATATGTATAATATTTTATAAAAGAAATTATGTGCTATTAGGAACCCAAAATATGACAATGTTGAAAATCTAAACGTTTTATTTTTTTTTGTTTATCGTTTTTAATATTGGTTGCAAAAATCTTAACAAGTTATGTGCTGTTATGTGTACTAAATTCGATGACGTCCGATCAACAAAATTCATGACGAAATATTGTTTATTTTTGCCATCTTGCAAGAGGAAATGAATGTGACATCTGTTACTGTCTGAGATTATTATTGGAAAGTCCACTGATGACATTACTAAAAATTCAACAACATCCATTACTTAAAACACAAGTTGAACCGAAAACTCCTTTAACAATTTTGGACACATTTTCAGCTCTAGCTATATTTCAACATATTTTATAAGTTCGTGAGGTACTCAGTACAAAATAAACATCTTTACTCTATAACTTGGCCATTATTTCTAATATTTGAGTAATTTCTAATAATATGTTATAAAGTCCTGAAAATCACAAAGGTAATGTCCCTGCTCTTTTCATCACCAAATGTTACGCTTACAATTTACAAACAAAAAGCAATCATGCAAATAAAAAATCTGGTAAACAGTTGTCTATTTATGTAATTTTAGTTGACAATCTTAATCCAGTCCCCAAATAATTTTACTTCCTGGTATTTGGCCCTTGCTGCAAAAAGTTTGGACACCACTGCTTTAGAGTGCTGTAAGAATTTTGTTCTGTTGTTAAGAATTATTTCCAATTAAGGCGTGTAAAAAAAATATGTGGCCTTAAATAATCAAAAGGGTATGAGTGGCTTATTGTTTTAATTTCCCCAAAAGAAATGTTCAGTCAAGAAAATTTTGAGCAAATTTACAAGTCTCTTCACTTGTGTGAATATATTTCCTGAGTCTGCAATTGAACACGGCAGCGTTCATTGTTGTTGACACGAACATCTTTCATCCTTAGATTACATAGCTTCATTGCTTTGTTGTCCTACTTTAGACTGATGTTAGTATTGTTGAAGCCTGCTATTTTAATTTTTTAAAATTCTTCTCTAGATGTACATGTGCAAAACTGGGAGGAGGGTTGGGGGGGGGTGGTTAAGTGGTTTGTTTTGCTCTGGGTGGTGGGCATATATATAATATTCAGTTTTCACTAACAAACAAAAAAAAAAAATGTTATGAAATTTTAAAGAAGATATTCACATGATCCTGATAAATAACAAAGTATCGAAACATTTATTTATTTATTTTAATTTTTTTAAAAATACATGTTTTAGTTAAATTTTTAAAAAAGTATAACACAAAAAAAATTTTCATTTTGCATAATCGCATGAAATAATTATGGGATTTCTCACACCCCCACCCCCCATTATTTTTCTAAGTTTCTTCTAGAAACCCAATTTTACAGCTCAATTAACTGTTATAATATAATATTCAATTATTTAGCCTTTTGAATTTAGTCTTCGTTTTCATTTCCATTTTCTAATCACAGATGTAAAACTGTTTTGATTACTATTGTTGAACTAACTTGTAGATTTGTTCTCTAACTTGAAACCATTTTTTAACAAACTGTTTCCACAATTTTTAAAAATCTTTACACCATTCATGCATTTTGATATTTCTAAGATGGAAGAGAAGCACTTGACTCTGTTTTATTATTATTTTTTTAATTATTATTATTTTTTTTTGTTTATTTGCTCTTAATCTGAATGGTGTAGGATGTATTTCTTCTTACAATGGGTTGTCTTTCTTTATTCACATGTGTTGTATGTTCTCACAAAAACTTTGTTTCATATCTTCACCATTACTTGATTGTATTACAACCGCAGCTCTGTACTCAGAATCAAGCAGCGCAAGCAAGCGTGAAACCACTTCTCCGCTTATGGGTACAATTTGCATTTAGACCACCTCCCCACCACCAATTTTTATTATTTATTTCTTATTTATTTATTTTTTTAAATTATAAATAAACCCTCTAAGATTATTTTTTCCCCACCCCTTAATTTGCTTTTTTTCCTATATAATTTTGTTTTCTGATAGGAATATTTAATTTTTTATTTGAGATTGTGGTTCCTGACTGCCCAATAAATATTGCCATTTTAAAAAAACTAGTTTTTTTCTTGTTTTTAATTTACTTTAAGATGAATTAAGTAGCAAAGAAAAAGTTTACCACTGAAAATAATTGCTTAGTGCATCACTATAAAGTAATAAATGATCTTTAAAAAAAATTTAGAATTAAAAATATCAAAATCATTTTTATGTTTCATAATAAATTGTTTGATTAAATATTCAAAGTAAAAAAAAAAAAAGTTAATTGAATAGCCTTATTATGAGCACTATTTATGGCAGTTGACTGAATGATCTTGTTGAATGTGTTTTACTAGTTGATGTTTTTTTTCTATTTATTTGTTGAGCTTGGACCCTTCTGTTCAATGAGCTACTCTGTGTTGTCCAATTGTTTTGGGATGGTCCATGTGATTTTTGTTCCTTTCTGTCTTTGTCTCCCCCCCCCCCCCCCACCAACCAACCACCCTGCCACTACTGCATGTGAATTAACCTCTCTAAGTTTTCTGTGTCATTCATCTTATTTGTTCTCCTAGATGATGTTTTTCCAATGATCTCGTGCGTTTCATTCAACATTTTCTTTGCATATCTCAGTTCATTCATATCATTTCTTTTAAAAGCTTTTTTTATAAATCAGAGAGGGCAGGCTGAAAGAAATCTGTATCAAAGAAGTCAATTGCAAAGTACGCAAAAATGGTTTACAAAGGGAAGGAAGTAATAATACATGACCAAAAAATATGTCTAAGGAAAATTGAAAACCAATTGTTACATAAGTTTGATGTCTCTGGGACATGACCTTAAATAGTTTTGAAGTAACACTGTATCCACATATAAGGTTTTAATAGTTCATGAAAATAACTTGTCACATTTAAAAAAATATATATGTAAAAGTTAAAAGAAGTTTATTTTATATTGACATAAGAATGTTAAACGATATTCAAGTTCTTTTTTTTTTATTTAATAATTTCATATTCATGTTATTGTTTTTTTTAACTAAGTTAGTTCTATGATTATTGTTGCATGATATTTGTTTTATCTGTTGTGATCATCATGAATAATTCCATTATAATATATTTTTAAAAATTCTCTCATTTAATAAAAAAAATTATTTTTACTGTAGATGATTTACTGGGCTATTTTGTTCATAATGCAATGAATTTAATTATATTTAAGATGCTATATAATTATCAGTTGAGTCAGAGCTAGAATATCAAAAGATGCATTTCATTGTTAATCTTAGTCAAGAGATTATTTAATTGAAACATAATAATTCTTAATTAGTATTATACAATGATTTCTCGGCCCTTCAGAACTGTTTTGATAAAGTCTTCTATAATTTTGTTCTCCCAATACTAAACAGTTTAATCTTTTGTATAGTGTATGAGCGTCCGTAATAAATAAAATACTCAACTTCTAATCCTGAATATGTGATTTTTAAAACACATGCAAACATAGAAATTAAACATTTTTTAAATTAAGTAGTAATCTGCATAAGGTAATAAAAATAGGAACTGATCTTCTGATATAAATGTTGAATGTTAATTTATATATAGAATTACGATTCATTATCATTCTTCATATCATTCCTCAAATGTAAGTCTAAGCTTTAAATATTACAAACAATGGACATAGATCACAAACTCAAAAAGTAACTGCACAGTTGTTAATGTTTTTTTCTCTTCTTTATTGTAAATTCCTTGCCGACATGGTGCCTGCTAAGGTTAAAGCCAGATGAACGTGCAAGATTTTTTTGTTTGTCGTTATCTGTCATTCTGGTATTTCATACCTGCTGTAACAAAGGTGGTGCGCTAGTGCAGTTAGCTTAAGATAGGGATTTACAGCTGTTGCCATTGTACGGATCAACATACAAAACCTTATTCATTGTTCTATTGATACTTCGCTATATTATAAACTGTGTAATTCGTCAAATGCATTTAAAATCTCTACGTGAGTCAGTAACTGACTCAAGGAAATAAGGAAACCCTTAGAACGCGCTAGCTGCTGGGTAACTTCAGCCAAAATTACAGGGAGTTACACAGTTTAACCTTTGTCTTACAATGCTGGATCTGTTTATATGGATTGTACAGGGAGTTCTCATTGTTTCTCTTCACAGGTTACAACCCTATTGATGCACAGAGGCTCCCAGTCAATGGCAGTGGTTACATGTACTATCCAGAAATCCTGAAAGATACTGGTAAATTTACTTTATTATGGGGATTTCCATATTTCATATGTGTACTTTACCACACACACTAAAAGGCACCTTTTCAAGATTGGAAAAAGCTTTAGGTACTACTGACAATGTACCAATTAGAATTATAAAAGCTTTAGGTACTACTGACAATGTACCAATTAGAATAAAAGCTTTAGGTACTACTGACAATGTGCAAATTAGAATTACAAAAGCTTTAGGTACTACTGACAATGTACTAATTAGAATTACAAAAGCTTTAGGTACTACTGACAATGTACCAATTAGAATTACAAAGGATTGGAAAGTACTGAATAAGCCAAACAAAATAATAAATTAACAATTAACAAAAAAGATTCACAAAGGCTTCCAGTGGAATTTCAGTTGTTCCCAAGCTAAAAGGAAAACTCTTGTGACATCTGATGTTTGATCATATGAACGAGCTGAGGATCATCTCAAACAAGTAGCACCATGACTTTTTTTTTCCTTTGAAAATAATTTATTTTATAAGGTTTTTAAAGAAAATGTTTGGATGCGATGGATTTAAAAAAAACATTTTCATTGATTCTCAAATGACAAAATAATTATTTCAGACTTATTTATGCACTTTCTCATTTATTCCAAAAAAAAACAATTTCATTAGGCTTTCTCTCTCTCTTGGGTGCCCCACAAGATTTAAATTATTATCAATTAAAGACTTTCTGGGAAAATTACCCAACAACAGGGAACGGAAAACTCATTTCCAAAGGATTAGCTAAAACCCTGGAAATGAGAAACAATTGTCATGTTGGAAGTCTATTTATAGAAATATGTGGTAGATATAATTCACCAGAAATTAGGACAGGCACAAGACGCGAGCAAATAAGTATGAAGAATGCCCTTCACTAGGGTCAACCAATCAGTTTATTTTTGGCAAGCCAGGGTGGGGTGGAAGGTATCTACGGGTTTGTAACGAGTATGGTACATTCTTTGAGTACACCTCTCAACAGACAATTATTGTTACATCTATGTTAGCTTTGAGCCAGCTAAGTGGAGTAGACTTGGACAGAAGTTTTTTTTACAACTTTTTTATACCCCAAAATTTATTGCAAAATACTTTCTTTATTTATGCTTTAAAAGAAAACAAGAACGACAACTCTGTTTTATGACAACCTTGTCAGAAAATAGTAACTCTGCATAATGAGATGTGAAGTGTTTAGGTCAGAGCAAATAGTAACTCTACATAATGAGATGTGACGTGTTTAGGTCAGAGCAAATAGTAACTCTACGTAATGAGATGTGACGTGTTTAGGTCTGAGAAAAATATAGTAACTCTACATAATGAGATGGGACATGTTTAGGTTTGAGAAAATAGTAACTCTACATAATGAGATGTGACGTGTTAAGGTCTGAGAAAAGACAAATCCTACAAGCACCCAGCAAGCAAAATCTCCTGAATTGTGGCAATCCCTACCCTACCAAGATCTTCCCCNACAAAATCCCCTGAAATTTGGCAAACCCCTCCCCTCCCAAATCTTCCCCCCCCCCCCCCTTCGATAAAATTATAAGTAATATATATTTTGAGGGCCCATATTGGCATGGCCTTGTAAAGCTTGTAATTATTTCAACAACTCTCAGAATTTTCCCCGAGACCTCAATGTAAACTAAACGAGATGATGATGTGGTATTTTGAACAAATATCGGTGGTTCTCAGTTTATCAGTTTTTGCCCATTAAAAAAAATATTTTGAAACAATTTTGCCTCTTGATATTGAAACAAAAAAAAAAGCAACAAATTCCCTGCATATAACTATTATCACTTGCTATTGCAAATTTGTATGCCTCCAAGTCTCTTGTGCGTTGTTGTTTTTTCTCTCCTTTTCTCAAATAGCCTTTGTGATCAAGCCTTGGGGATATCACTAAGTTTTCTCTATAATAACCCCTTATTAGACCATGACAACTTATGGGGCAAGTGAAGTAGCGTTTACAAATTTCATTGAGCCACCACTAACGAGCAGGGGATTATTATTATTATTTCACAAACAGACTTTTTAATCAAACCTTGGCAAAATCACAAAGTTTACTCTAGAATTCCTAAAAAAAATGATTTTGAAAAAACAAACATTTGTTTGACTCTTGTCTGACAAAACTAAGGAGTCACACATTGCGTGTTGGTCCACTCTGTGGGATCAGCAAGAACATGGGTAGTGGATTGACTTTGATTGTTATAATTAATTTGTAGAGACATAGAAATTTACTTTTCTTTTTTTTTTTTAAAAACTGTATGGAAATTTATGTCTGGAACATTAGCATGACTGTGGCTAGTGTGAATAACACTATCACTAAGAACTGATGTAGACCTTCTGTGGACAGCATTGGATACAAGGAGGACCTTTTGTGGACAGCATTGGATACAAGGAGGACCATTTTGTGGACAGCATTGGATACAAGGAGGACCATTTGTGGACGGCGTTGGATACAAGGAAGACCATTTTGTGGACAGCATTGGATACAAGGAGGACCTTTTGTGGACAGCATTGGATACAAGGAGGACCTTTTGTAGACAGCATTGGATACAAGGAGGACTTTTTGTAGACAGCTTTGGATACAAGTAGGACTTTCTGTGGACAGCAGTGGGTATAAGCAGCATCTGTGGACAGCATCGGGTGGAAGGGAAAAGGGGGATAGAAAGGTGCTTGACAACTCCACTGATGAAAGCCTGGAAATTCCCACCCCATTCATCTGATGATGAGGCCTACAACTGCTAAGAAATGCTAATAACTAACTGGAGTGCTCAAGTAGAGCTGGGTCATTGTGTTCAAAATGTTGGTCCCTGTCAAACTGATGGAGAAGTTTATTTTTAAAAAAAAAACTGGTTGACTCACACAAATAAATAGAGCAGAATCTCAATAAACTGAGGGCCCACAGAAGTCAATAGAGTAGAATCTCATTAAACTGAGGCCCACAGTAGTCAATAGAGATTCTCAATAAACCACAGAAGTAAATAGAGCAGAATCTCAAACTGAGGGCCCACAGAAGTAAATAGAGTAGAATCTCAATAAACTGAGGGCCCACAATTTTCAATAGAGCAGAGTTTCAATAAACTCAATTTTATCTAACAGTGTTGGTGTCTAGTTGGACACAATTTTTTTTACAAACCATCACTTTTACCTCCTTACAGGACCACTGCCTTCAGCTCCCATCGACCTGACAGCCCAGGTCAGGAACAGAGATATTCTACTAAACTGGAAAGTACCCCAGCAGTCGCCTGTGCCTATATTCTCGTAAGTTCTTTGGTCTGTCTTGTTTGTAAGGCCATTTTAAAGTTACAGTCGAACCCACTTACCTCGAGCTCGGTTAGCTCGACCACCCTATTATGTCGACGTTTTTTATTGGAACCGCCAAATTCTCTCTTTGTCTTAGCATTTTCTCGTCGTTTAATTCGATTTTTTTTAACCCATTCAATACGTCACATTTTTTTAAGGTTACGCAGTAAAATTTTAGGCTAAAAAATCCATTCCACCTGATGATTTTAAACTGAAAATTTCAGCGTTACTTTTTATCAAAACTATATCATTAGGCATATCAAAATTTAGGTAATTGAAAAAGGAATATGTTTCTACTATTAAAAAGTAAGACAAAATTACCAAAAAAAACCTTTAGGGATATTATTACATGTGTATGTAAAAATAAAGAGGAAAAAAATTTTTTTTTGCTGTACTCACCAGCTCATAAATCATGTAATAATAATCCAATCAAGTTCATATTTCTAAGAAATAAGTCTTATCATACATCTAAAACAACTGGAAAGTTTCATTGCAATATCTCCAGACATTATCAAGTTATGAATTTTTTCCCATGACGCTTTTCAATTTTAACAAAAAATTAACAATAAAATAGTAATGCTTTATTATTACACTTATATTTACTAAATCGTAAATTTTCGTAATCACAGTCGACACTGAGTCTTCAAATT
>MUZC01004425.1:50899-70442 GCA_002072015.1 Radix auricularia | reverse complement strand
ATTTGTTTTTAAGCAGACGATTAAAGGCAAAAAACAACAAAGCATTATAGACTTTTTAAAGAAACCAAAGTAACTGCATATATACGATACGTTTCAGAGATGTGTTGGAGAATAATAAAAGTTTTTATCGATAATCGACGTTGGTTTTTATTTTAAATTTGTAAATTTCTGCTGTCAGTTGGTGCACATATACCTTTTGTTGTTAGCAAACATGTATGTACAATTTTATAGCATGCCGATAGCTTCATCAAACAAATAACGGCAATGCTGTTGTGTTAAAAAAAACTCCAAAAACACGTGCATGAACATTATCATTTATTAACGCTAGTGATGGGACGATACCAAAATCATAGGCTGCTTACTGTAAACAAGGCTCCCCAGATTTTAAAATATATAATATAACAGACTACAGACAGTTTACCCACCCCCACTCTCAATCTCCCACACCATTGTTGTTGGTTAGTCCTATTAGCATCAAGTTACCGAAGGAATTCTAAGTCCATTGTAAGCTGAGGGGATCGTATGGAATAATAAAATGTACCGTGTGCAGACTTGTTGTCATTGGCAACCATTCATCCTTCAACCTCATTTTGACTACATGTATTACATGTACTGTACTACTGCTTTGTTCTCATTGTTTCATTCATAAGAAGTGGCCGTGTGCAAAAGCCATTTAACTATTGGTTAGAATTAATTAAAATATGTCAAAGTTGAAGGTTCAAAAGTTCAAAAGGAGTACCTAATTTATTTGTGTACGTTTATATAGAGAAGAGTTCGCTTTGTCATGAGTCATATATAGGTCACGATAGACCATTCTGAGTCCATTGTAAGACCCAAAGAAGATAATTAGGAAGAGAATGGTTCGGGGACAATGAGGGGATGTGTAGGTTACTTATTTGTGTAGCTTGTAAGGAAAATCAAGCAAGTGGCTTCGAAGGCACAGTATCGCTCAATCTGGGAATCACCGCAAAACGGCTTTATATTTAAACTTAAACGGTCTTTAAAAACGAACGGTCTTTTAACAACCTTAATAAAGAGTGAAGAAATAGGGTCCCAATATTCCGATACGATTCTGATTAATCGTCCCATCACTAATTAACGCACAACACATACATAAAGAAATTTCAAGCGCATGTTAATATTTTGCCGCCATATTGGTTTTCGCTTTAACTCGATCATCGGTTATGTCGATGCCATTTTTCATACCCCAACGCTGTCGACTTAAGCGGTTTCGACTGTATTTTTTAAATAAAATAATTCGTAGCAGTTCTTTTCTTTTTCTTTTTTAAAATTATTCTACAAGAGCAATGACAATAACATCCATTACCATAAGTACTTATAAAAATTAAAATAAATAGTCAATTTTAACAAATGAATAATTCATTTATAATTATAACAACTTTGAATTTAAATAATAAGGGGAAAAAATTCAAATACTATTTTTACATAAGCTTAAGAGGAAATAATTTTTTTTAAAAATTGTAAACACAATAATTTCATGAAGCTGTTGCAAAGCAGATCTGTTCTCTGCTTAGATTAACCTACTTCTCTGATCTCAGTTACAAGATTGACTACCAGCATGACACCACCAACGGGTGGGCCATCTACCCCAACAGGATCGTTGATGGCAACGCCACCCACGCTGAGATGAGGGACATGCCTGGTGGCTCCTACAAGCTGAGGCTCAGGGGCCACGGCTCCATGGCCATCAGCCCACCATCCAACATTGCTCAAGTGACAGTCCCAGCTGGTATGTCCTAGTTTATGTGCCCCTGTTCCCGTCTTGTTTAACTTCCTGTCCAGCAAGTGGGTCATGGCCATCAGCCCACCATCCAACATTGCTCTAGTGACAGTCCCAGCTGGTATGTCCTAGTTTATGTGCCCCTGTTCCTGTCTTATTTAACAACCTGTCCAGCAAGTGGGTACAGGTCATGACCATCAGCCCACCCCCTCCCCCAATCCAACATTGTCACAGTCCGAGCTGGTCCTAGTTTATTCCACCAGTCCCATCTTATTCATCTGCTGATTTAATCTCTTGTCCAGCATGAGGCATTGAGGTCAGTGTGCTAAGTTTTAATGGAACAGTAAATTTTGACTTATCAGATTTTAGTATTTAAACAATTTTAATCTGTCAATATTGCACAGATTTTAAGGACTTACTGTGCCCAAATATTTAGTAAAAGTCACATTTTCAATCAGTCTCGGCTAATCAGTTCTGGTTATGCTTAAAAACTGAACCAAAAAATTTTGTAGATTTGTGTCCCCAGAAATGTTATTGCTTTATTTCTCAATAACAATGTCATGGTCCATATGAGATAGGATTCATTATATTTGTGGGATGGAAATGACAACCTGTTAACCCTCAGTTTATTTCATATATATACTCCTTGTCTATTGAATAGCTGATAAAAGGAAAGAGTCTATTAACTCTTTTTCTCCGGAACAACGCTCCCATCGTTGATTTCAAAATGACGTTTCTGCCGGATCAACGATGGGAGCGTTGATTTATTAAAAGGGAATAGTTTCGTTTCTTTAGATAGCTATTTAACTAAAATTAGTTTTAATGTATTCTAGAATGATTTCCCTTGAATTAAAAAGTGGGAAATCGATTGTTTGAACGTGTTTTCACCTCGAAAGAAGTGTTTGAAAGGCTTGTTTTCATTTTCGTTTTTACGTTTGTTTACAAACATGGATATTCAATTAGCTCATCTGGTTATTGATCTAATATTATTCTAAATACTACGATGATAAACAAGAACAAGGTATAGTTTTTTAAAATGATTATTGAGATATTAATTTTAAATTGCCGATGAAACATACGCTGAGTCTTAGTTGATAAAAAAAATAAGTTGACAAGTCATCTGTTGATAAACATCATGTCCCACCCACGTCTCAAATCTTGATGAATATTTATACTACAAATAATAATATTGACTATATGTAATGTAATTTGAAAGCTGCTAAACTTTTCACTAAAACTAAGTGCAGTTTTAGATATAATTTAACACAATTTCTAGTTACAATATGTATAGCTTCAAGTTCCATTGTAAACAGTTCAATTTTTAATATACTTTTCCAGTGTGGGTGACCATGGATAATGAGCTCTAATATTATATTTATTTGCTTATTTGAAGTGACATTGTTTCTATTTGGTGCAAAAATGAATATAGTTTCTAAAAAACACTACTTTATTACATTTTAGATAAAAATCTAAATTTTAGTGACTTTGAATGAGGTTTTGTAAAAAAAAATTAAAATTTTTTAAATAAAACTTTATTTTCATTACAACAAAATCATATTATTTTATGGAGTCTGTGTTGCCTAAAACATCATTCATTTCCCTTTAATTCAATACCAAATACATCATTATCTGTTAAAAAATAAAAAAAGTTATTAACATTTTAAGATGGCATGGTAGCTCGCGACAAATTTCCAAAATAGATAATTCCGTCAAAACGTGGAAAATAATTACGGAGAAAAAGAGTTAAAAAACATAAACTGATTTTGTTATGAAATATCATTCTTATCATTGTTGGAATTAGGGCTAAAAATGATTGTAATCAAAACACAGATAAAACTTAATTATTTATTTACTTTTCATTAGTTCATTGTTTGATGGTAAGCTCTTCATTAAGAAGGGACAGTTTTACATGGTAAATTGCATGACAATTTCATTTAGCGGAATACAGACTTTTATTTAAAATTCCATGTATTTACAAAGTTACAAAGTTGACTTGCAACTGAAAAGCACCCTTTTGATTATTTGTCTCTTTATTTAGATGATCTTAAATGCTTAACAAAAAACAATAAAATTTCCATTTGTTATTAAATTCATTTTCCAATTTTAAAAAAAATAAGCATTAAACTTTAATATTAAATTATTTTTATTCCATAATGAATTATCATACATGTTTTGAAAAGTATGGTAAGTGTTTTTTGTCATTGATTCATTAGATTGACATAAATACCATTAACCATATCATCATACTACAACCCTTACATTCTGTATCCATTTACATTAATGCCTTCAAAGGGAAGTCAAAACCAGGGACTCCTGATGCGTCTTCATCGTCTGGTATAGTTACCTCCCTCACTTGAATGGTTTTTTGCTGTATTTTATTTTAATCCACTCAGATCTATACAGAGAACTAAATGGCTTTTTATTTTTCTTGTACTCTCATTTTGTATAAAAACAATCTTGGTTTCATTCATTTTTGGGTACTAAGTGTCCTATGTGCTGCTCTTGGTCCCAATGCAAAATAATATTCTCATTCAATTGACACTACATGTATTAAAATTGGTGGAAGTTTGCATTTCATGAATTTGACCCATACTCACCACTGACCGCCTTGCGCTGTGGGTTTGGTTAGCCTGGGGAACAATTTAACAGCGAGTTCTGAGTGATCAGCTGCATGCCTGTCAACTGTGCGTCTGCCAACTGTGCCTGGCACCTGTTGATGACCAGGTGGTTAGGCACAGATATCTGCCCCAGGGTTTTGTATGGGACCTTTTTGACGGGTCACCCTGCCCCAGAACGTCACCCAGGGAAAACAACTCCTGAATTGGTGAAGCATACTGACATTTTCCCACAGTCCTTTTTGTCATCACATTTTTCTCTCCTACACAAAAATTTACATTTAAAGCAAATCACCTGTTATCACAGTTATGTTCAAAAACACCTGTTTTCATAGTTTGGTTCCTAAACACATATTTTCAAAATTATTTTCCAAAACAACTGTTTTAACAGCACATGTAACAGGGTCTCAAAATTAATTCCCAAGTTTAACATATTGTAAGCTGCAAGTTAATCTCATCATGCAAGCTACAACTTTTTAGTGATCTACTTCTTAGGCAACCACACTGTTTGAATTATTTTGTGAACATTTCTTATAAGTGTTAGGAAGTAGACAGGTGTGCATTTGGCAGGCATCCATCTGTGTCATAACTAAAATAGCATTTCCTCTGCTGAGTTAACACCTAGAAAATTAATTCCATAACATATTTGTGATATTAAAATCTGTGAGGTTACGGACCGAAAGATAGTGCAGGACTGTTCCACAGGACAAGTTGAGCAATGGTTTTAGGTGAACCCATTGACAGCATGGGCCCATTTGTTGTCAGTTTCCCCCATGGCCCTTCAAGGGGCCCTAACCAAGCCCTCACCTCTGAGTCTTTTGAGTGCCGAGGTTTTAGAGAGAAAAGTATTTATTTAAAAAAATATTTGATTGATAAACAAGCCTCCATAAATTGTGAAATTTAGTGCAGATAAACAAAGCTTCTGTTTCTAATATCATAAAACCTCAGGTGTTATTACCAGGCAGTGTTATGTTTAAAATGTCATGTTTTTATTGGCTAGAACATTTATTGATTAAACTTAAAACAATGCTGCATAGAAAAGCTAGAGCAGGGGTGGCGAACAAGTTCGACAAAAAGAGCCAACATTTTAAACTGTGAGAGTCAGAGAGCCACACCACACAAAAGCATATAATTTTAACAATAATATATTAAACACATAATATAACATGCTCAGTCAGGTGTTTTTGTTACCTTGTTGGAGTGATAGGATGATAATCTCAATGGGATTTCTGGCATCTTTTGTTTTCAGTAAACTTCTGCATCAGGTTTGTATTCAGTTGTAGCCACTCGGAGCAGTTCCTTTACATGAGTGTCAGTCAGAATGGACTGGTGCTTTGATTTTAACACAAAATTAAGATTTGAGGGGTTTAACCTGCCCTTAAAGAAAAGAACTTTAAACTGCACTAGCTCGCGTCCGGGAAAAGACTGAGCCTCTTTATTTATAAAACATTCTTTTAAAAAGGTTGGGAGATTCAGGGACTCGACCTAAAGGAGGGGGTTTCCCCGAACTCATTAAAGAACATTGACTTTCAGAGGGGTTTTCCCAAAAGTGACGGAAGTCACTTTGCAGGGGTTTTCCTAGAATCTAGAAAGTACTCAGAACTTACCTTGAGAGAGGTTTCCCTTTCCACTTACTTGTGACATATGAATGAGTATCGAAAGACGATGTATCTAAAACAAAATCCAAACTTGGCAAAGAGCCACAGTATACAAAATAATGATAAGAGGCAAAGAGCCGCATTCATTTTGGCCCGGAGCCGCACGCGGGTCGAGAGCCGCGTGTTCGCCACCCCTGAGCTAGAGGAATTGTGCCATAATTTTGTTGTTGGGAAGGAATATATTTACCTGAATGCAAAAAAGGAGTTGTCTCAACAGAAGTCGCCAGATTTCAGCTCCTTCTTTGTCGTCTGAAAATCTCTATTAAGAATTATTTGTCGTGAATGTTTGTGAACAGTATTTTTAATTTTATAAACTTTCTAAAATTATTTTGTGTTCCCTGTGCATGCTCCCCAACATGAATATCCATATTTTGCATTATTGTTCCTCTTCCCCCCACCCCCCCCCCCCCCCCCCCCCCCCCCGAAATGATCATTAGTCTCTTGCTCTTAATCAGGGGTTCTTAACTATTTAAAAATTGCTCCTTGGCCAGTCAAGCTCAGCCTTTTATTTAAGTTTTTTTATAATTTTAATGCATTGAATTATATTTTAAAGGAAATTATGGTCTTTTTCATGACTTAGCGGGCCAGTAGGTTGCAGATTAAGAACCTCTGCTCTCTTTAACAGTTACCTAAACCTTAGGATGTTTAAGGGCGGTTTTATTAATGTATTGTTCAACGATATATAAATTGACATGAGACCAATGCCTTTTCTGTGAATCAAGAAAATATTTTATCAAATGCTTTTTTTTAAAAAAAATACTTTATTTAAAATTTTTAAAAGAGAGAAAAGAAGAAAAAATGCAAAAAATTAATGAATAGTTTGCTTTTGACAAAAAAAGTTATTACTTATCTAAGAGTTGAGTTGACATGATATTGAGGGGAAGATAACCATGGAAATTTATATTCAGGGTCGGCTTTATTAATTCACATAGTAATATACTAGCTGATGTTAACTTTATTGGTTCACTAAAATCTGGCAAATATTAAATAATAAGATGTTATTTTTAATATGTTATTTGTAATTCATTTGAATTTCTAGAACATTTATTTTTATATGATCCTTTTACAATTATTTTTTTCCATCTTATTATTGCATCTATGTTTTCTAGCTTGCACATTATTTATATTTGTTTAAATCTGCATTTCTTTACATGTATCTGAGTAAAATGAACTTTTTTAAAATAAATGGTTTGTGTGTGCTAAATGTTATATATTCATTCAGTGATTTTTTTTTCCCCCCACAAGACACATATGTTTGTTTTTAATAGAAACACAATCTTCTTCATACTTGAAATGAAAGGCAGTTTTGTAAAACGTCTCAACAAATTTCAACTTTCCTCATATTCTAACATAATAAAATATTTGCCATTTTAGAAGACCTGGTCCTACCAGAAGCTTTGATTGGTGGCATCATAGGGGGTGTTCTCTTTCTATTGGTTGCCGTCCTCCTAGCCCTTGTTGCTATTTTCCACAGCAGGAAAAAGGATAGAAAAGCAAAAGCAAAATACAGTGAGTGACTTAAATTTCTCTGTTTACATATTTTCAAATAATAAGATTTCGGTTTTATTTTGTAACAGTGTAGTACCCATCGAAAATGATGAACGTTTTCAAAATAGAAAATACATTTCAGCTAAAATCTATTAATTTTGAAAAAATACACAGAAAAAAAAATTTGTAATATAGAACTTTCATTTATTTTATTTATTTGTATTTTATTTATTTATTTCCATATTGAACAATTTTATGCGAAAGAGTTATTTTGGTGCAGGAATTTTTTTTCAAGGCTTTTTTTTTAGCAGTGTGCTGCTTTCTAAAATTAGTAGCATTACAAACAGATGGACGTACAGTACATAAATAGCAAATTATGTATACTGATTTTTTATTGGTAAGGCTGTTTAATCTATTTGAACTTTAAACCAAAAAAAATTATGAAGTTAAAGATTACAAAATGATGAAGGACTATATATTTTAAGTTCGTTTCTCCTCAACAGATGATGTCAATTATGGTAAACCAGATGAAATGAATGGACGACAGTAAGTAACAATGATTCAGTTGTTTTCAGTTTGAAATTTTCCATTTGTTTAAATTTAAACTTTCTTGACTTGCTAAATAATTTGAGAACCACAGGTTAAAATTTAATTTTTTTTACAATTCAATTTTTTTGTTTCTTATGGCGAGATTTGTAAAAAGGATATTTAATTTATTAATTTATCACTCTAAAATCAATCTAAAATTATAGCGCATCATTGCTCATAAATTCCATCACCAATTTCTCTTATTAATATATTAAATCAATTATAAAATATAAAACTATCTTTTACATGTGCTGTATGTATTTTTAGATTTGCTGCTACTTTTAATGAAATGTATTTTGTACAAATATCTAAACTATAAGATTTTATTTACAGGTAGCCCTAGCCTTAGAATATTACACAGTATTAAAAAAAACATTTTTCCCAGGAAACAAGGGAAACATGTTATATTCTTAAATAAATTTTTAATTAGCTCTAATTAAAGTCAAACTAAGTTTTTCATCTAGTTGTAGAGTTGCTAGGGTTTTACACTGAACTAACCTGGGGCTACCTGTGATTTATTAGTGCTGTTAAATATTTTACCAGAGCCAACGAAATAATTATAAGTTTACAGTTTTGTTTCATGATGTGAAGTACTGCACTCATATTCCATAACTTTGTTTTGTCTCCTTCTATTTACAATCTTTCTTGGAAAGGACTAGGAAAGGTAATGTTGTTTTGTGTCAGCTAAGAGAGGGCATTGTGCAGACCGCATGTCACATTTCATTTTATAATGTTTCATTTGTTCTTTTCTCTCATCAGCTAGATGATTATTTTGTTTTTGTTTACATGATTGCCCACTAAGATTAATTCATACTATTTTGACATCATGTGTCATTAGTTGATTGCAAAATAATTGACAGTTGTTTATTTACATAACAGATTATTTCATCTGTTTACTACCAGGGTAGATTAGTTATTTTTATTATTTTTTTAATTATCATTATTTGCTATTATGAAGAGATTTTTATCATTATTATTTTTTAAAAATTCCAATTGTTAGAGATTTTTTTTTATTGTGACGGTACCTATAAATTGGTTTGGTCTAGGTGTTTTTATTTAATGATATAAAAAAAGATTTCAGTTGATGATATTTGTTCAATTAATTCCCCCCCCCCCAAAAAAAAAAAATAAAAAAATTATACTAAATGCTTCCTTTCTTGTTGTTGACCATTACAGTTGTGTACCTGCCTTATTACGTGTTCATTAATGTGTCTGCATTGAGATTATTGGAGTTTTGCATTTTAAAATTAATATAACTTTAGAGACGTGGTCATGTTTAGGTGCCTGCCTAAATTAATACTTCCTTAAGTGACCTTGATACACAACATTTAATGCCTTTCTAAATAAGAGAACTTTCAACAGCTCATTGTTACTTGGTATACATCATTGTTATACATCATTTTTATTCATCAGTCTACAATCTTATTGGTGTGTGTGTGTGAAAATGTTTTTTTTTTAACAAGTACTAATGGGATATAATAGACAGAGCTAATAATATTTTATTTTTTTAAAAATGCAATGGATTTTTCATAACAACCTATTACAATTGGTAATAATAATAAAACATTAATGTGGCGCTGTAATAACTTAATCAACTGTCATTTTGAGATATAGTATTGACCAACATGAGATCGATTCTGCTGTAAATCATACACTCATACCACCACATGAAATGACCCACACAGATTCACACAGACCAACACAGACTCACACAATCCCCCACACAGACTCACACAGACCAACACAGACTCACACAAACACACGCAGACACTCACACAGACCAACACAGACTCACACAAACCCACACAGACCAACACAGACTCACACAAACACACGCAGACACTCACACATTCCAACATAGACTCACACAAACCCACACAGACTCACACAAACCTACAGATCCACACAGACCAATACAGACTCACACAAACCCACACAGACACCCACAGACTCACACAAACCCACACAGACCCCCATAGACCCACACAGACTCACACAAACCCTCACAGACCAATACAGACTCACACAGACTCACATAGACCCACACAGACCAACACAGACTCACACAGACCAACACAGACTCACACAGACCCACACAGACTCTCACAAACCCACACAGATCCACACAGACCCACACAACATCCTGATATTGTTTGTAATTACAACAACAAAAAAGAGTAACATCAAAACATCAGATTTTAAAAATAATAAAGGATTTCTCCTGATGTTAGAAGTTACCCTGTAAGACTAAACACATGTGGCTTTTTATGAGAGACACCATTTGAGATACTGCTGCCATTTGGTTTTATAGTGCATATCAAAAATGTAAATGATCCCACACACTTGGGGTATAGTTTAATCATTTTGATCTCTTCTATGATGCTATCAAATCTCTTGCACCCATTTATCTTTTCTCCTCTACCCATTTATCTATTCTCTTCCACCTATTATCTATTCTTTTTCACCCATCTATCTACTCTCTTCCACCCATTTATCGATTTTCTTCCACCTATTATCTATTCTTTTTCACCCATCTATCTACTCTCTTCCACCCATTTATCTATTCTCCTCCACCCTTTTATCTATTCTCCTCCACCCATTTATACCATCTCCAGTATCACTCATCAACTCTCTTGCACCTATCTAATGAATACCACCATAGGAAAGACAACAGTTACATTGTATTAACTTTTATTTTACCTTCTGCAGTGAACCTGCGACAAAACGGGATCGCTGGCAACACGATGGAAGAGGAGACGTTGTGACATCACTGGACAATACAGACAGTATTTTCTTTCTACCCCAGACCCGCTCGCTTGACCAGTCGGCTGACATGAGGGCTTCACTTTTAAACAACCAACATGATGCTCGGAAGCGAAGCTACGGTCAAAACGCCACCATTAGGGAGGGGTATGACCACGGTGCTGGTCGACAGGTGCCTTTAACTAATGAGATCAGTTTTATGAGTGACCGGTCGCAGGCCGGGCCAGGCAGGTCAAGGCCAGAACAGAGGAACTCCACCTGGCCCGACCTGCCTTCAGAGAAGCAGACACGCCCGCAGCCGAGATCTTTGCCTCCAAGCTACGCCAGACTACCCCACGACAGCCACCCCACACACCACACGCAACCGCACACACTTGTCCATCCCCAGAATGTCCAGCATTCCTCATCAACGAGAGACTACCCTACGCTGCCAAAGTCTCATTCATTTCCATCCCACCACCCAGGCCATGTTGTTGGGTTCCCGCCGTTGTCTTTCCAACACCCAAGCCAGTCGGCTCACCTCTCGTCCCAGCCTCATCCCCATGCCAGTGGCACAGCTCCATCCGCCAGAGATAACCTCACAGTCAGCTTTGATGCTCAGTACCCAAGTTTTCACAGCGATGACGATGATGTCTTTGGAACACATCCACCCGGCCACAAAAACACTCCCGGCCTCCCCCGCCACAGCTCAATGAAACCGAGCCAGACAACCTACCTGACAGACACAGACAATCTCCATGACCCGTCCACCGGCGGTCCACTCCTGACAATAGAAGACATAAGTTCAGTACTGGAGCCATCTTCAGAACAGGTATCCCAAGTTTACCCAAACCATTCCATATCTCCATCCAGCCATCCCTTGAGTGGACTCAGCTACAACGACAGCAGCAGCATTCCTCCGGCAGGCTACTACGTCAACACTGGAGACAGCAACCGGCCATTTGCGATGGTCACCCCTTCCCAGAAGCGCGCTGTCCCCAGTGATAATGAAAGCAATAACAGCAGCGGGAGGCCGCTGGGGTACACCAGGGATCGCTTGCATGGTGTGGTTCAGCGACTGCGGGAGGGCACAAGGCCCCCCATGCCCCACCCCTCCCAGCAGGCTAACATCTCAGGTTATTCTGACCCTTTCCCCCAAAGCCGTGCCAACCTGTACGTGCCACCTCAGATGTCAAAATCACATTCCAACTTGCAGTACCCCAGTTATTACAACATGCCTGGAAGTGATGTTGACAGTTTGCGGTACAGAAAAGCGCCTCGTTACGTGCCGGATGTCGTGCAGGATCATTACCCAACCGCTGAGCCCTCGAGGCAGAGAGCTTTCAGTGAAGGCAGCCACAGGTTTAGGGGTGAGAGGGGTCATGATGGTGAGGATGACTATTACAACAGAGGGCCACCCCCAGGGGACGGGGCGCTAGGTGTGAGGCCATCATACACCTCGGCATCCTACCCTGATGTGTCATCCTTGCCCCGCAGTGAAACGAGCAGGGGCCAAAGAGGCCAGTACGCACCAGTCCCAGGTGATTACGATGGGCCCAGACCACGGGGATACGACACCACACAGAGGCCACATGAGGCAAACAGACGGGCTCCACCTCTGCCACCCCAGCGCCAGCAAATCAACCCACCATCATACCATCCTAAAGCTCAACCCACCGAAGGCAGCAGGTTTGATCCTCGTGACGCCTTGCCTCTGAGGTACACTGCTCAACGTCCAGGCTACACTGACCCCAGTGGACAGTACAGAGACTACCCCGTCCATCGCTATGGCGACGACCTGGCGGCTCATGACACAGCAAGCCACAGCAGTGGCATCGGCAGCCGCAACACATCTCAGAGCACCGGATCGCTTCACCCTCGACGGGGCAGCGCCGGTAAAGGCAGCGCATCCTTCAGCTCGGCACAGGATCCTGATCTTAGCTTAGACATAAGTCATTCTGTGGGAATCCCCAGCCATAGGCGGGACACCTCCGGCGATGAAAACTATGAATTTGACTCACTGAACGCTTTGGAGAACGACATCATAGACGACCTAAGGAGGTACTCGCGGCTGAGCGGAGGGAGCGGTGGTCGTGACTATGAACATGGGGACGAGGGTGGTGACGTTCCAGCGCCAAGCAAGCCCAGCCGGTATCCTAACGCGGAAAAGAGGTTCGAGAAGCTGAGGGAGGAGTTTAAACAGTACCAGCAGCAACAGCATCACCCCTCGGAGGAGATGAGGCCGCCCCCAACTGCAGCATCGGCACTACCCATTGGTCAGAACGGGGAACCACTCTATCCAATGGACAGTGAAATGTTGTGAGAAAATTTTATAAGGTTAAAAAAATTTAAAACAAAATATTTTAGCACAAAAAGTCATTGTTACCGCACAACTGTGAGAATAATTTTTTTTCTACAATTAGGAAATAAATATTTTTAAGTTCAAGTCTTTTTATTTTATGCTTTATGGATTGTTCATTTAACTGACTTGTTATGGGTTGTTTTTTTTTTTTAATTTGAACATTCCAAAACGAAAATTGTTGACATTGGTTTTTTTATTAATTTTTATTTATCAGATCATGTAACAAGCGGGTTGCCATGGTTAAAACCCAACCTTCTTGCCATGGTTAAAAGCCAACCTGGTTTTGTGAGGGGTGATTGTTTTGTTTCCTTCATGAAGAATTCGCGCCTCTGGCCGATTTCCACAGTCTAGTCCGAGTAGCAAGGGGTAGGAGGTATATTAATTCAATCAACCCAGATACACTGGTAAAACGTGTATATTCAGAAACTTTTCATGAAGGCGAAATACACGATCTATCTGTATTTAAAATGTATCTCTTGGTCTGATTCGTGTTGATGTTACCATAGAGTTTGAGAGTGCATTTATCAATGACAGCCAGTCAGATTTGAGTGAACATAAACTCTGTAGTATAGCTGGTAAACAGTTGCATCACTATTACTTGTAGGTTCCTCTCAGTGGCGGTGAGGCCGGGGGATGGGAGTGCAGATCAAATACCAACTACTCATGACCGACTCATGCCATACACAAGCAACAACCTTCTTAGAGTTGCTCTCCCCTTCCAAACAAATTGTCCCCCCCTTCCTTCCTTCTTCACTTCATCTGGTCCCAATGTGTACTTAAAGGCACCACCTTGGAGTTATGGATTTCACCCAGGAATTATTTACACTTGATCTGAAATGCAGAGTTTTGTCATATAAATTTTTTTGAAATGATTATTATTTGTTTATTGCCTTACCAGCTGGATTTCCATCTGAATTTCAGTGTGTCATTTTGTGATGATTTGTTTTGTTGGAATAAATTTGAGGGCTGGTTAATGGGATAAATATTGAAAGGAGTGATGTTGGGTTTCTCTATCCAAGGCATCCACCAGTCAGGGCCAGCTTAAGGGAATTGGAGGCCCTAGGCGAGTGAATTGGGTGGCCCTAAATGAAATAGAAAAAAAAATATGGAAAGATTTTTTTTTGCGAGGCCCGCTCTAATGATAAGACTAATCGGAGGCACTAGGCGACTTCCTAGTTTGCCTATACCTAAAGCCGGCCCTGCACCACTGACCCAACAAAACTGTGTCTGAGCTCTGTTGGTGAAATAAGAAATTCAAATAATTTTACAAGTTAGCTGTCCCAGAATGTAAGGGAGACCATCCAATGTATTAAATCTGTTTTAAATGTGTTAATACCCTTGTCAATAGTTCCATACCCCTGACTTTGTTAAAAGTCATTCTCTAATTAAAACAGAGCAGATTCATTTTTTTAAGGTGGGGGAAAAGGCCATGTACTAAACATAATTTTAAAACTCTATAACCCAATATATTTCTCAGACACATGAATTGACATTAAAATAGGTCTTTTGTTTAAATGTGACTTTTAGCAAAGCCAGGTCCTGGGACCCAAAGAAGAGTTGTGATTTTTTAAACTTTCAAGACAGTGTGTCCATATGACCCATCGACTGTTACATTTGTTGTTCACTGGTGACATTCTGACAGTGACCCTGTCATTTGTTGTTCACTGGTGACATTCTGACCCTGTCATTTTATTTCTATAGTGTTGCTATTGATGTACCATTAAAATCTGATTTATTCGCTTGAATTTTAAAGCCAGAGTGGGAGTTCTTGGCCCCGTGTCAAATGTGTTCTTTGCGTACCTTGACAACATAATATTATATCACACTTGTGTACATAATCTCATAAAGTGTAAGTCCTGTTCCCATTCAGAGAGGATCAATGTCTGCATTAAATCATATGGAGATAAATTCCTTTTCTATTTTTTCTTTTTTTTTTTCTTTTTCTTAAACTTGAACCAACAAAATGTGTGTATTATTATTATTAAATTATTTACCGCATGTCCACACTTTGCTATCAGAGTTTTGAATTGATCTGTAACAGTTTATCTGTATTATTCTCTGTTGTATCTACTTTTACTACACCTTTTTACCCTCACCCCTGTTTTACATTAACCAAAAATATCGTCGTGTAGGATATAATTAATTATTATTCATCGTTGTCGCCAAGCAACAGTTTTATTATTTTTTTTATCGTGATGAAAACACATGGTTCTTAGAACGTCTTGTTATTCTCGTCAGCTGAATTGGTCCAGTCATGAGCTCAATGTTTTTTTTTTTTAAATGCTTTTAAAACTTTTTGTATGCATGAACCTTGTTTACAAATATTGTACAAAAGTCCTTAACTTATGATCAGCTCTAAGTTTGTTTTTAAATTTAAAACCCTAAACACAATGATAAAATTTTTTTAACCAACTATTGAATCATATCATGTTGGGCCATCTATTGGATGACCATTTTTAAATGAAGGGGAAAGTTGGTTTGGTTTGGTAACCCTTCTTTGAAACAAAGTTGTTAGAATACAGTGCTGGTGTTCTCAAACCTTTTGCGACTGGCACCCAAAGTCTCACGATGCTCCGTTTGTTATGTTAATGTGAACTTAGTCTCATTTAAATATTCCTCGTGTGTTGGTTATTTTTTTGTGTTTTTTTTAAATATGGTAACCCTCCAATGGGTGTCCAGTCCCAAAAGGGGGCCAAACTCTGTATGCGCCATACAAGTCCCAACATCTATGTGTTCATTTATTTTATTGATACTCCTGTTGGTTTTTTTCAGCTGAGGTTATCACTGCCATAGAGACGGAGTACTGATGTCATATTATTTTAGTATTTATTCATGATAACTGAATTGATTTTCTTTGTGAATTCACATAGAAGTCTGATTGATTTGTGTTATATTTATTAGATATGTGGTTAAGGGACCACGTTTATGTTACCTAAATAGATTGTGTTATGAAAACTGAACATAATTGGATTCATAAAACATATAAAGTTAAAAAATTTATGTACACCACCATCCCAAGTTTTATATATATAAATATTTATATATATATATAGGCACTTATTAAATACAATATTTCTATTTTAATATGTAAAGTCACTTATTGATAGCAATATTTTTAAAATGTTGAATATGAGACAAAATAGTATTAGATTTAGAGACTAATAGTTCCTTTCTCAGACCTGTACAATTCAACAGCTAAATCTTTCAGAAGCATAATAAGGAAAGTTACGTTAATATATTACTAACTCTTGTATTGTTCAATGTTTATTACATTTTTATTGCACTGATTATTGAAATGTAAAATAAGTTTGTTTTTTATAAATATATAAAGAACAATGATTAAGCAAAATTTGTAATTTCAACAAAAAATAAATTTTAAATGACATTCTCTCAGGTTTAAAAACAATTTCTCCCGGTGCAGATGACAGTTACAAGAATATCTACAAAAACTTTTTTTCTTGTCAGGTTTTTTTTAATGACATTTTTCAGGGCAGTGGCATCACATTATTTTTAATTATAACAAAATTATTGCTTATTTTAATGTCCTATTTTTTTTTCTTCTTATTTTTCAAAGATATTGCACAAATATTATTACCTGATTTTAGAATACAACACATACCATAACACAAATAGGAGCAATGTCCAAAGTTCCATTTTTGAGTGAAGGAGTTGTTATTGCAGTTTTTGAGAAAGCACAAGTATTCTTATTTCTTTCACAGTGAATTTTAGTTTCCTTTTTTAAGGAAAGTAAGAAAATTAATTACCTGATTGAGTTTTCATAAAATTTGTTTACATGTGATGTCAATAATTTGAGGATAACTTTAATTTTTAAAACATTTGTAAATTTTTTAATAATAATAATAAATTTATAATTTATATTGCGCCATATCCCAGTAAGGAACTGGAATCACAGCGCTTTTGCATGAAGGTAGTAACATACATATAAATAATAACTTAGCATTCATACCATAGCAACCACATCAATTACAGCACATAACACAAAAAGCTACGTTAATCATGAAAAGAAATGTTGTTTCATTAATTTTGAAAATAATTTTGAAAAGATGTGTTTTGAGTGCAGTCTTGAAGGACTTGGTTGTTTTAATACTTCGGATGTGCAGTAGATCATAAATTTAATTTAAAGTCTGCTTCTTATGGTTTTCATGTTTCATCTAAATTTTATACTTTTTTTTTTAAAATTTACTTTGTTCTAAAATAATTGTGTCATCATCACCTTGACAAGTTTTCCTGACCTTAAAAAGTTTTTTGTCCACTGTCATGACTAAGATTTAATTTTTTTATTTTTTAAATTTTTTTTTGTGAATCAAAATATTCTACTAATTAACCAATGTATAACATTTTTTCCCCTCATCTGTGTGTTGGCAAGAAACAAGAAGAGTTTCACGCAAACACCACGCCGACTTTTTCTGTGTGCCATTCCTGTGGAGGTACAAATTAGATTACATAAATCCGTAACCTCATTTCTTGGCCTGTATGTAGCATTCATGAAGAAAAGTCAAAGGCAAGCCAAAACTATTAAATAGATTTTTTTTGGTGGGCTAATTTTTTTTTTAAAGGAATAAAAATAAGTAAAAGATTTTCCTGATTATTACTTTCTCCTACATGTATTTATGTTAATATGTATAGTATTTTTTAAAAATTATTATTTTTTTAACCAGTTACAAGAAGAAGAGTGATTGTTACATTCCAAAATAAATTAATGTTTTTGGACTCTTTTTTTAAAAATTTAATTTATTTGTGTACATATCAGTGTATTTAGTTAAACTGATCCCTCAATTAATTTTATATTGTTTTTATGGTACAGTCACAGTCATTAATTCCTTTCCCCCTCCCCCACCCCCACTCCTGATTCAATAATGAGATATTTTTTTCTTTTGAATTTGATTGGAACATAATAATTTATTCTCCACTGTTTCATCTTTGGCTTAGGAAAGGGGAGGCTGGGGTGGCAGGGGGAGCTGCTGTCCCTAGCCAACACATCATCCAAGAATCCATTTAGTCAAGTGTCAACATGTCCCCACTAATCTCAAAATATGATGTCATGCTGGCCGTGGGAACCAAATCATTAACACATGACAGGTTGGAATATTGATTCCATGTCGATGCATGACATCACGCTTTGGATTTTGACTCCAAATGTCAACACAAGATAACAAGTTTTAGTTGTGCTTTAGATTTATTTACAAATGTGGACTGCAGACAAATCAAATGCGTTTACGTTCAAAACTGAAATGCAGTCAATTTTAGCATTGGTCAAGTCAAATTTGTCATATCTCGCACTGCATTGAAGCAAAAAATGTAATATAGGATATTTCCTTGTTTATTTTTGTGTGTTAATTTTTGTGTTAATTAAATTTTAACATGTAAAAAAATAAATATCTGTGCTTTTTCTATATAAATTGATTTTGTTGAAGTTATTTTTTGTTTGTTTATTCTTCTTCAATTTTTATAAAATCATATCTTTCTTTGTACTTTGGAAATCTGGGTTTATTATCTATAAAGGTCTGTGCCCATAACTTTATTTAACTCTCCCTGTGCCTAAAGCTTATTGTAAAATGAAATAGTGCCAAAAGTTTTTTCCCCTCCATTTCTTAGGTGTGTTATTTCTAGAATTATATAGACATAATTTCAGTTTCAGCTCTGCTTTTCGATTTTATATGTCTATGATTCATTTTCCTTTGGAGATAATAAAGAAGTGAGAGAGAAGATGAACAAAACTAAAAGACGGGAAAAGGAAAGACAACCAAGATGGAAGAGCGGGACACTGTGGGGTGGTTGTTAGGAATTGAGGAGTGGGTGAACACTTAAACATTTCTTTTTACTTTAAATATGTCTCTTAATATGATAATTGAATAATTAACGTTATGCTTTTGTTTTATTTATTAAAGAAAAACATGTCCATACACATAGGGGCCGTCCAAAAATGACGTCACGCACCTAGGGGGGGAGGGGGGTCCCACTTTTGTGACGATGCGTGACGTGGGGGAGGGAGGGGGTTGAAGAAATGTGACGTCACATTGAAAGGGTAACTTTAAATAAAACTTCCACTGAAATATTTGGTCACTTAAAATTTATTTAATGACTTTTTTTAAAAAATTCAGTGCTTCTCAAAGTGCCGGTCGATAGGCTATCAGACGCCTGTTGGCGTAAGTTAACAAGACACGAAAATTAAATATAATTATAATTCTTAAGTTTGAGAATTCACAAGAGCACATAGGAAATTGTAACCCTGCATCGTTTGATGTTGACATCAAAGCTTTTGTGATGTAACCGCAGTTTCGTTCACTCGCGGCAGGAGTCTGCGAACTTTTTTTCCGTTATCCCCCCC
>MUZC01004425.1:6248-34290 GCA_002072015.1 Radix auricularia | reverse complement strand
TTTTTTTTCAAAGATCAAGCTTTTTCGTAAAAGCAGACATTCTGTCACTGAGAGTCATATAATGTATCTGCTTTCCTTGCCGAGTGGAATTAAGTTTGTTGAGCTTTTCAAAAATTTCAGCCAAGTAAGCCAGAACAGCAACCCATTAGCCATGGTTCAAACTATCAACAAGCTTTGAGTTATTTCTACATGAAAATCTCTTACGTCATCGCGTAATTAAAACAGTCAGATAACCAGCGAACTTCAGTATACATTAGTAACTGTTAACGTTCAAAATTCATATTTGAGCATAAGAAATCAAAGAGACGAGAATTTAATTGACGAGCTTGATAAAATTAAAAACCATTATGGCCAGATCAGAAATATATTTAAGTCTGCGTTAATTCTTTTACTTGCTAGTCTTTCTCGATTAATCCTACAGTGGACCACAGGGTGAGAACCACTGCTTTAAGCCACTCCTTTTTCTTGTCTTGGTAATTTTGGTTGCCTTTAGTGTCGTCTCTGGTAGCTCTATTAAAAGAATCGTATTGGTCTCTTACTGCTCACTACCATCAACTCACAGTTTTTTTAATTAAAAAAAACACATCAGCAATCCTACATTAGGATGTGTCATTTATTTATGAGTAGAATGGCGCCCCTTAACGCTCAATGGGGGTGCCTAAATCATGTTTAACAACTGTTTTGTAATAAAGATATGTTCGGAGCTCCAATATTCAATCTTGCAAACGTATTTGGGATACATTAGTTTACATTAAAATGAAATTAAATAATTAGTTTTAATACTCATTTTGGCGCTCCCCTAACGTGGCGCCCGGGTGCATTCGCCCCCCCTGCCCCCCTCGCTACGCCACTGCACAGTTACAATTTCCTATGTTCTCTTGTGAATTCTCAAACTTAAGAATTATAATTATATTTAATTTTCGTGTCTTGTTAACTTACGCCAACCGGCGTCTGATAGCCAATCGACCGGCACTTTGAGAAGCATTGAACTAAAAAAAAAAAGTCTTTAAATAAATTTTAAGTGACCAAATATTTCAGTGGAAGTTTTATTTAAAGTTACCCTTTCGATGTGACGTCACATTTCTTCAACCCCCCTCCCTCCCCCACGTCACGCATCGTCACAAAAGTGGGACCCCCCTCCCCCCCTAGGTGCGTGACGTCATTTATGGACGGCCCCTTACCCGTGTTGTATAAGCTCATTGTGCTTAGAGCACTTTTCCCCCTGCTTTCTCCTTCAAGATAACGATACTTCGCATTTATCGATACAACATCAACACAATCGATTCCACTTAACCAGGGCTCTGACGGTGTTTAAAAATATCCTCCCGATTGCCAAGAAAGTGCGACGCTGAATGGCAACCGTTCCCTGAGTAATCGTGTTAGCAAAAATGTCGCCTATTGATAACGTATCAATAGCAGACAAAAGGTGATCGAACACGATAGAGCGCATTCGCCGGGTAAATAGCAAGCAGGCATAAAGGCAAAGTGAAAGGGCTGGAATTCTCCGGGGTTCCATTGATCCTTGGAATGTGTTTATAATATAGGTTTTTATTTTTAGAGTTATAGCCAAACTGGAGTTTTGTGTTTTTGATTTGTTTTGTGTTGTCAGTGCGGCTTTTTGCATTTCATAAAATGTGGCGTACTAATTTTTATTGGGTGCGAGATTTATGTACGAGTGAAGATTTTATTTTATTCATAGCCATGAATTTTACGGTCCACCAAACACTGCGGTCAACAGCTTTGATGTCAAAACTGCCCCAGACAAATTGTTTACACTTTTAAACAAAAAAATTTCACTTAGTTTTTGCATTTGAAGCTTTTTTCACCTTTTTTCACCCTTAAATAAAGTGATAAAATTGTAAAATTATTTCGTGTGATGTTATTATATAATTTCTTGTCAACAAACAACAGTGACTTGGTACCGTATAGTGTAAATGCTGTTAATTAAATTCATTCTTGTGGCGTCATTATTATTGTTTCTTGTGAGCTAAACCTGACACTATATCGATGAGTAAAAAAAAATGAATTTAATATTTATTGAACTTTTTACTATAGTATTAGTCCATCCATTAGCCCAGGGCCGTTTTGTCAGGGCCGTTACATCGGAGCCAACGTGTCGGGGCTGTGTTGTCGGTGGACCGTGAAAGTGTTATGTAAGCATTCAGATGTTTAGCCAACCATTGGTCACTGTATGCAGGCAGCGAGGAGTCACCAGAAAGTCACGTGATTGAGGGGTAGGTTTGCGGGCATGCTGTCGGTCAACAAAACGTCATTAAGGCTGAATTATTTTTCTAATATAATCTAGGTTTTCGCATAAATTTCTAATGGCGTAGGTACCCGTGCTCAAATACCTACTTAAGTCAAGACATAGAGCAGTGTTGAAATCTAAATAACCGGTAGATATGTTTCCCAATGAAACCTTACCTGATGTTAAACTCCATTGCCTGATTGGAAGACTTTTTTTTCTAGCTTTATGTACGACCCTAAACATTTTTGCGTAAAAATGTGTTTTATCCAAGTCTTTTATAAGCCACTTTCTTTAGAGTCATATTGTCTTCCATCATTTTATTTTAATTGAAATTTACTTTTAAAAATGTTGTGTACGTAACAAAGATAAAATCGGTAGCTTCGGTGATTTATAGCGAGCTGTTTACATTGGACTTGAAAAAATTCGATTGTAAGTTTTAGAAATAAAAGAAATTCGCCTTTATAAAGTCTTATATCCAGACGAGATTATTTGATAAGCCAACTGCTTCCTTATGGGGTATTTCATTCCGCAGTCCCTAAACTCAGTATTTCCTAGCACCGTCTGACTCAATCTAAACCAACTTTGGTGTGTGTGTGTGTATATATATATATATTAGGGCTGCGGAAAATACCGATTAATTTCTCGATTAATTGGTAAAACTTTTTATCGATTAAAATTATTTTAATCGATAAAATAGTGATTAAATTGAAGAGGTTGTTGTAAATATTTTTTCCGATTTATTAATAAATTATTAATTATTAATAATTAGTAATAGTTTGCTTTTTTAACGTACAAACTTCTCCATTTAAGAAAAAAGATTTTGTATGTGTAAATTTTAAAATAAGCTCTTATATTTAAATTTTAAAAATGTTAATTGCCTGTTTTTCTTAATTGTCTTGAAATTTTCAGTTTAATGACGTCATACAACGTATTTTTTGCTTAATCAAAATTATCGATTAATTATTCGGTAATTTTTCAAAAGTTAACGATTAAATTTAACTTAATCGATAACAGCCCTAATATATATATATATTAGGGCTGCGGAAATTATTGATTAGTTTCTCGATTAATTGGTTAAATATTTTATCGATTAAAATTATTTTAATAGATAAAATAGCGATTAAAATGAAGGTCCCTACTTTCAATACCTGTACCGATTTATAATATAAATAATTAATAATTAATAATATTTTGATTTTTTACGCACAAACTTCTCCATTTTAATAAAAAGATATTTAAAATGTAAACTTTAAAAAAAGCTATTTTATAAGGAAAGTGATATAAAGATTTAAACATTGTTTTTACTTTATTAACATTAGCAAAATTTAAATTCATTGACATTATATTGAACTACTTATATTAAATCAAAACATGTTTATTGCCTGCTTTTGTTACTTGTTCTTGAAATTCTCAGTTTAATGACGTCAAACATCTTATTTTTAGCTTCCATCAAAATTATCGATTAATTATTCGGTAATTTTTCAAACGTTAACGATTAAATTTAAATTAATCGATAACAGCCCTAATATATATATATATATATATACAAAGAGAGAAAAAATAAATCTCATCTCCGTATTGAACAATTTTATGCCGACGTACGAAAAGAGTTTAATGGTTGGTGCAGTAATTTTTTTCAAGCTTTTTTTTTTTTTAAGCTGTGCCCTGCTTTCTAAAATTAGTAGCGTTACCAACGCTAATTAATGTCCTTTAGAAAAAGTATACAGATTGGCGTGGAAAATACCCAGATCTTCCCAAAGTTATAAAATGCTGAGGTCCGAGAACTAACCCGTGGGCTACTTCAGTAGGAAAAAAAATGGTAATCGAAATAAACAAGGGGAAAAGTCTGAGATGTCAGCTGCAAGGTAGACAAATAGGAAAAAAAAAACAGATAGACAAACAGGGAGACAAAGTAGGTAAACAGTGGGACAAACAGGTGGGACAAACAGGTGGGAAAACATACAGGCAAACAGGGAGACGATAACAGGTGTAGCGTTCACATAAGCCAATCAATATTGATTTCAATCTTTTGATCGGATTCTAAAGTTTTGGGTCATTATTTTTTTTAAAATCCTATATAAGAATCCCTGATCGATCATTGACAGTATTCGATTAGCCGTTTAATAAATAATACGCTCAAAGTGTGACGCGTGACATGCCAGGCCCCTGGGCCCAATGACATTTACTTGATTTATGAGCTACATAACCTTTGTAAGTTCTCGATAAGCTTTGCACTGACTTTTTTTTTTATTCGGGGCTCAACACTCGTGTGCTGATTGAAGAGATTGTTATATGATCCGGGAGCTCTTCTGCAGAGTGGGGTGAAATTTTGTGCGCTTCCGGTTTCGATAGAGATCTTAGGATAGCAAGTGGCATGTTGTCAATTTGACGTAACACCCTTGAATGTTACGATCATCGAGTGGTACCTAAAAAATTTGTTGCACCGCCGAGTAAGATCATTGCTGAGATGTTATCAGTGGTAGATAACAACGATAGGGAAAATATGGGGCATGCATAATCCATCTGTTTGATGCACTAAAAACAGGTATCTCATTCTTGACAACCCACCCCTTCCCCCACTGCCCCCTACACACACACATACTCTTGCAACAAAATCTCCATATGAATTACCTTTACAAAAAACACCTTGACAGCCTTTCCACACTTACCTCTGACATAAAACAAGCTTGACGATCTGCCACCGTCAACTTTGTAACAATGGCTTGTCGTCTTAACCCCTTACCCTAGTTTTGTTTTAAAATTTAAACGATAATTTAACAACTTTTTTAAGACGATACGAAAAATGCTGGGTGACGAGAACAACTGTACCCACTATCTATAAATCCCACAGAAATAGCTCAGTGCGATATTAAAAAGACATGGGTGAACATTTACATGGCGCTAGTCGGGGTGCTGGTGAATGAGGGTGGAGTGAACGCTGGGATGCTTGTGAGTGGGGGTGGGATTCAAACTGGGGTGATTCTGAGTGTGGGTGGGGCTCAAACTGGGATGCTAGTGAGGGAGGGTGGGATTTAAACTGGGGTACTTGTGAGTGTGGTTGGCGTGAAAGAGTGAGGGTGGAGTGCAAACTTCAGTCCATCTGCGTAAGGGGAAAGACAGGAGGAGGACTGGTTTACAGATGTTCCGGATCATTCAAACCTCTCTGTCTTGGTTACTTTGACGGATAAAGACATGAAAGATGAAGAGAATTATATAAGAAAGTACATTTAAGTTCACGTATCAGCCACCTGTGTCTTTTGATGATACTCCCTTGACATTTAACCTCTCAACCTCTGACCTCTCATTCTATCTTTTATTCGTTTACGCAGGCCAAATTCCATCTCTCTCTGGTAAACATAATCGATTTGAAAGTTTGGTATCAATTTTAGTCCGGTCGTTCCGCGTGCCATACAACACGTACCAGAAAGTTGAGATGTGTCCAGGTGAAAGGAAATCGATTCCCATACCCGCCGATAGTCGACGCGCCAGTGGAAAATTTGAGCTTCCGTTTGTTGGCATTTGATTTCTTGTTGATCTGGGTATCGATTACTTCTTTTGATCATATTTCATTCTTCGAGCCGAGGAACGGTTTCTCAGTCGCTTGTATTCGAAAGCAGACAAAATTAACATAAAATGAGATTTGACTTTTTATTTTATTTTTTTATTTTAATTTATTTTATTATTATTAATTTGTTTTTGCAAATGTAACAAATACACGGGATTTGATTTTAAAAACAAAGACTTTAAAATGCAAACAACAAACTAATGAACTCACACATGGAAGAAAAGTCACCAGCCCCGAGCCTAGCGCTCTTCGTGGGTCTACCAGGAAAGCCCCATCCCCCTGTCCCCCAAAAGGGAACCTAACAACTCTGGAACTACCCCCCTCCACCCTGCAGTGGTCGCTTCTGAAACGGCCACCTGAGCATCTAGGACATGGTCGAAAATGCCTCCTGCTAAAAGTGACCTCACAAGCGGCAGTCCCCAATCATAGACTCGTCTGCTGAGCAAGAGAGAACATCCTATAACTATGCCGTCTAAATCACGAGCTAACTGGAAACTTATGTAAATGACGGAAGACAAATCTACAAAAAAAATTAAGTTACCTGGTATTTCAGAATTATCGAATTGTTTTAATAAAAAAAAAATACAAGACCTATTCAGACGAATCTGAATCCATTATTTTTTTTTTATACTTAGATAAATATTACAAAAAACTTATTTAAAAAAAAAAAACCTTCTGTGAGCTACTGAAGGTTGTTATAAATAATTGAATTACAATAAATCATTCTATGCATAACGAAAAGTTATCAGAAGTAAAAAAGAATAAAGCATTCTATACATAAATAAAAGTTAAAGAAAAAAAATAAAAATAAAGCATTATGTATGTAAATCAAAGTTAACAGAAATAATAATAAAAATAAATCATTATGTGAGTAACTTAAAGTTAACAGTAATAAAAGACTAAAGCATACATAACCACTGTGATGTATTAACGAGCCCCCAGCTCCTACTTCCTTAATTTCTATTTTTAAAAAAATGACCGTCACCACTCGTGACCTAATTTACCCAACTTCTATATACTGTTTTTTAAAGAAAAAATATACTTTTCTGTTGACGATAGTTAGATCTACATAATAGTTACTTTTAAAAAGTCGTGCATTGTAATAATAAGGACGCATAACCATTAGACAGGGCATAGACCCCTGGGTACACAGTTGTATCATAGACCCCTGGGCACACAGTTGTATCATAGACCCCTGGGCATATAGTTGTATCAAAGACCCCTGGGTACACAGTTGTGTGATAGACTCCTGGGTACATAGTTGTGTGATAGACCCCTGGGTACACAGGTATATCATAGACCCCTGGGCACACAGTTGTATCATAGACCCCTGGGCACATAGTTGTATCAAAGACCCCTGGGTACACAGTTGTGTGATAGACCCCTGGGTACACAGTTGTATCATAGAATCATGGGGACACAGGTGTATCATAGACCCCTGGGCACATAGTTGTATCATAGACCCCTGGGCACATAGTTGTGTGATAGACCCCTGGGCACACATTTGTATCATAGACCCCTGGGCACACAGTTGTATCATAGACTCACTGGGCACATAGTTGTATCAAAGACCCCTGGGTACACAGTTGTGTGATAGACCCCTGGGTGCACAGTTGTATCATAGAATCATGGGGACACAGGTGTATCATAGACCCCTGGGCACATAGTTGTATCATAGACCCCTGGGCACATAGTTGTGTGATAGACCCCTGGGCACACATTTGTATCATAGACCCCTGGTCGCACAGTTGTATCATAGACTCACTGGGCACACAGTTGTATCATAGACCCCTGGGCATACAGTTGTATCATAGACCCCTGGGCACACATTTGTATCATAGAATCATGGGGACACAGTTGTATCATAGACCCCTGGTCACACAGTTGTATCATAGACCCCTGGTCACTCAGTTGTGTCATAGACCCCTGGGCAAGCAGTTGTGTCATAGATCCCTTTGCACATAGTTGTGTCATAGACCCGTGGTCACACAGTTGTATCATAGACTCACTGGGCATACAGTTGTATCATAGACCCCTGGGCACATAGGTGTGTGATATACCCCTGGGCAAACAGTTGTGTCATAGACCCCTGGGCACACAGTTATATCATAGACCCCTGACCACACAGTTGTGTCATAGACCCCTGGGCACACAGTTTTATCATAGACCCCTGGGCACACAGTTGTGTCATACACCCCCAAGGCATACAATGTGTGCTATTTACCATACATGTAAAAACGTGGGGGTTGTGGAGAGCTCCAATCCATAGAACCACCCACACAATGTGAAGTAAACACCTAAATGGCCTGGTTATTAATTCAGTTTCATTCTTGAAGAGATTTACGACTCTGTTCTCATTCAATGCTTGGCACAGATTTCTTTTGGGACGTTCATGTATGCGTCGACTTCAAATTATCTGTCGAAATTTACTATTCTCTTCTTTCTCCCTAAATATTTATTTATTAAATGAATCTTTATTCTGAATTCACGTTAGAATACGCAATCATTTCTTTTGTACAAAATACATCCCTGCGGGCCATTGTTGAGTCCACAAGCCGTGAAAATTAAACGTTGTTGGGAGGTGGTGGTTTCTTGTATGGGGCCGTCCATAAATGACGTCACGCGATTTTGGGCGATTTTTCACCACCGTCACCCACGTCACACGTCGTCACAAAAGGGGAGCTCCTTACTCTCAAATATGACATATCAAAGATTTGACACCCCACCCCCCGATAAAAGACGTATTTTCTATTTGAAATTAAGCATGTTTTAAGTCTCTTTTTTGGTCATTTAAGTATGTATTTAGTGTTAGACTGCACTCAAATATCGTAACACGCGTGAAGCCATGCAAAACTTCATTAAATAAATTGTAAACAATGAAATATTAAGGTGGAACTTTTATTTAAAGTTGCGCGATTTGATGTGACGTCACATTTTCAGTGGCGTCGCTAGGGGGTGTGGTGGGGGCCGGCCGCCCCGAGTGGCACCATCAGGGGGTGACACCAGACTGTAAAATTCTATATACATGTATACCCGTTATTTGGCACTGGAAAACTCGGAGAAGTTCTATGGGTTAAATCGTGAGGGGTGACACCATGAGCTACCGCCCCGGGTGACACCATGAGCTACCGCCCCGTGTGACACCAACCCTAGTGACGCCTCTGCACATTTCTTAAACACCCTCGTCAAACTTCTTCCCAAAGGGTCGACCCCCTCCCTCCTGGGTGCGTGACTTCATTAATGGACGGCCCATTTATACCTTTTATGAGGTTTTTTAGGGCTGCAAAATTTAACAATTATTTAAACGATTAATTGCGATTTTTAAAAAAAACAATATTATTTTTTAACGATTTATCGACCCATCACATAAAAAGGTATTGGAAGTCAAAAAGTAAGAAAAAAATTGGTGACGAATAAATATAAACAGAAATGTGAGAAATCTTTTGTCTACCAGGTTCTAACAGTTCGGTTACTTATCAAACCAAATGAAAAGCGTATTCAGCTAATGGAGACTGACTCAGACACAGAAAGTGACAACATCTTATCTGATGAATTATAGCATGACAACATGGAGATGTAAGTTCCTGAATCCGTTGACCCTCTGCAATGGTGGAAACTTAATGAACACCGATATCCGATAATGTCATTCCTTGACAAGACCGTTTTGTGCGTACCATTTATTTCAGTGCCATGTGAATGATTGTTCAGTTCGGCTGGTTATATTGTCAATAAGAGCTGTAGAGCTGCTCATCACTTGAACCAAATAATGTCTACACACTTGTCTTTTTGAGTAGTTGTTTAAAAGATGACAAATAAAGGAGACATTCCAATGTTATTTAGATTTTCAACAAGTAATTTTAATAAATATTACTTATGACACCATACATTTAAATTTTTGACTGTATTAATCGAAATTAAAGATTAATTAATCGTTAACTTTTCAAAAGTTAACAATTGAATTTAAATTAATCGTTAACAGCCCTTTTTTAAAATTTATTTATTTGTTTATTTATTTTTTTGAAAACCTTCTTGTGAACAAATATATACTACAAATGTTATAAATTTTAATAAAGTGTATTCAGGGATTGAAACCTAATCGAATGGGTAAACATTTCGATCACAGTAAGGCTCGCCTTCTCGATGTTGAAGTATCGGTTGCAGTAAAATTCTGACGGGAATAGCCCAGGCACAGGATTTCTGAGAGATTAACTAGACACTATTTTGATTTATCGTCGTCGACTTTTGTTTGCTATCAGACATGCGCCTTTAATATCGAATCTTTCAAGTCATGTTTAGGATATCAACTGCGAGGCGTATTATAGCTCAGTTCGTCTAAGGATTATGGTCAGTGCGTTATTTACCGCAAAATAAGAAAGTAGTGGAAAAAATTGTATAGCAGATTTTGTCTGCATCGCGCAATGCATCATGGGATTAAGTCTCGGTATAGTGATGTATGACGTTTAGCGTATTAGAGTAGGCGGTTCATGCACTTATGATACATGAATGGCAGGAAAAAAATAAGTTATTTTCCAACGATGAACAAGGACATTTATTCGCCACCATAAATGGTATTTTATTACTATCACAGGCGTCACGGGGGGGGGGGGGGGTACGCCGACCGCACCTGGTGACATCATCACGAGGGGTGACACTTAATTGTAAAACTTTGTATGTACACGTTATTTGGCTCTGACAGGCTCGGGGGGGGTCTTTGCGGTAAGTCGTGAGGGGGTGGCACCATGACCTACCAAACTGGGTGACACCAACCCGAATGAGGCCACTGATTACTATCATTTATGACATTAACATATTTTTTGGATATTAAAGTACAACTTGATTCGCTGACTCCTGAATCCATCAACTCTCGACCCTTTAAAAAAACAAAATTAAAAAAAAATTATATTAAAAAAAAACAACAACCCACTTTTGCCAATCACCATTGTATTGACTATTTCAGACGCCCCCCCCCCCACCACAGCAACGAAAAGAGTAAATCTGATTTTTCAGTTGTTGTTATTTTGGAGGGCATGTCTAGAACCCTCTTACACCTAATCGATGCGGTACTTGTAAAGTGGCCGTTATACACTTTGCGGACCATTTAACATTCTGAATGAGGCCTATGTACGCATTAGCATGCGAGTACGCCGAGGCATACGAACGTGATAATGGTCAATTTAAGTGTTTGGTAAAATTAAAACCTCTATTCGTTTTTTATAGTAGGCTTAATTTTTGCCTAGAAAATCGAAATGATTTTTATTAATTTTTTTTTAAATTGCCTATCAAAGGATTTATCAGTTTGGTGTTTTGTGTGGAGCGTCGTAGTTTGATTTGTTGATATAATTTAAAGTAAATACCGTTGGGATTTTCAAGTAAACTTTTTAGATTTATATAAATTATATTTATTCATTCATTGACTTTTGAAATATCTCATGCATTACCTAACGTTAATAACAATACTGTAAATCTATGTGTAGACTTGTAAATTTGTTACATTTAATAACATAATTTGTGAAAACGAATTATTGTTGTATACATAATTTTATACTTATGATAAATTGTAATGCAATGCTTTAGTGACTTAGTACAACAAATTAAAAAAAAAAAAATTAAAAAAGGAAGAAAATAGAAAAAAACTTTCACACCTTACACTGGGTGTACTATGTACTCTAGAAAGTGCTTCTCAAACTTTTTTAGTATGGCGGACCGGCAGGAATTTTATCCATGGCACCAGGGACCGGTAAACTGTTTCTCTGTACTAATGTGGTCAGCGAAATGTACTTTATTTTATTTTATTTGCTTCATCCTATGTGTTTATTGCCGAAAAATTGACATATTATGTATGGTTTTATTAACGGATGAAAATGGAAGGTTATAATTAGAATTTTCGGTCCTTTCTTGATACCTTCTACGGACCGGCGGCGGATGGCCCACGGACCGGCACCGGTCCGCGGACCACCTTTTTGAGAAGCACTGGTCTAGAAGAAATGCCTAAAATTAAGGTCTCGTAGAATGACATCACAATAGTATTTTTGTATGTTTGACTGTTGATCATTGTTGATAATTGATCTAAATTGTTTCGTTTTTTCAATCAGTAAAATTACTGGAAGTTTTGCTCTATTATACCTACAGGTCCTTAAAAGAATTTCACTTCAAAGTGGTTGATGCATTTTTTTTAGAATTTTTTTTTTTTTTAATATTTTTTTAAAAATAATGATTCAAAACCAGAAATCTCAGTGTGTAGGAAATTAAGCTGCTACTCAATGTTTAACTTTTTTTCCCTTTTAAACTATTTATAAATCTTTTTTTTTTCTTCCAAAGTCGCGAGCCCTATGATTATTTGTGGGCTCGAAGAACACCCTCTTGCTGAAGTTTGATGTGATTACAACCATGGCTGACGATGACAGGTGGGTTATAGATCTTTTTTTTGTGTGTGGTGGTGGGGGGTCCTTTTCTTATACATTAATGACATATACAATCATTGTGTACGTGCGGATAACCAGTCCTATGGAGTATGGACGTTGTGAAATACGTCTAAGATTGCTAGGACATGTTAAAAGAATGAGCCCGGGTCGTATACCTAAGGACCTCCAATATGGAGAAATGGCATCGGGAAAGAGGAGGACAGGTCACCCACGTCTCCAGTTTAAACATGTCTGCCAGAGAGACATGAAAGCAGCCATAATAAAGACAAGTGTATGGATATTTAAAGCAGAAGAACGATATACGCGGCGCGCAGTTTGTCAAAGAGGGCGTCATAGTAGCCAAGGAGTGAAAAATGGAGGAGGCTACAGACAGAAGACCTAGGAGAAAGGTCAAAACATTGGGAAAACAGGGCTCGTGTGCAAAAGCTGTGGAAAAGACTGTCACTCAAGGATAAGACTGCTCAGCCGCTCGAGGAAATGTAACCCAACCCATCTTTGATGCTCCATTATCTCTCGAGACGGAAGGATGACGATGATGCGTGTTATTGCCAGAAAAGCTTCCACATATGTACTCCTCCAATGGAAGAAGGCAGGTCCTGTGTTTTCCCTTGCACCTTTAGTAAATTTTCTGGGGGAGGGGTAGTGTCACGTGCGAAAATGCGTGTTTGAGAGGAGGTCACGTGACGAAAGTAAGAGATAGACCAGAAGGCATTAGTAGATCATAGTTGAGAGTAGAGAAAGGCACGAGAGAGACAGGTGGTTGTGTTGGGTTCTCTCTGACAAATTTCACCTTGTAAAATTGTACATGAGTTGCTGCATTAATTTTATTTTGTGATTATATAGGATTTCAATTTTATGATTGTGAAGTAAATATTATTGTGTAATGATGCCTACAAGAAAACAGGAAAACCAATACCGTTACAGGTAGCGGCGCAGTCCTGTTCTTAAATAAACAACTTGTAAATATCAACTGGAGTGAAACCTATTAAGTTTGTCTTTTTTTCATTTGCTGCCTTCCACACTCTTCCCCCGAGGCAATGTGTTACCCTTTCTGGTCTCCACCCCCACAGGTCGAACCTCTACCTACAGTTACAAATCCCTCATAGATTTATTTTGTTTTAAGTTTTGCCAAATCACTCTAAATTTCAAATATATTCTGGCTGTATAAGTTCTCAAGTATAAATCTAGGTATTTTTTAACAATTAAATAGCTTTTTACATACTTTCCAATGGAGGATTTGGGGGATTTCCACTTAAGTCAAGTCTAGACAAGGTTGCTTGCTGTGACCCTTCATGTTCTTGTTAGCCATTGACTGGGTAATGAAAACATCCACACAGCAAAATAGGAATGGCGTTCAATGGACCTTGTCGTATCAACTTGATGATCTTGACTTTGCTGATGATCTTGCCCTTCTTGCACATTGACGTACCCAACAACAGATGCAGGAGAGAAAAAACATTGTTGCTGCCACTTTTGCTAGCATGGGTCTCAACATACACAAAGGGAAGAGTAAAGTCCTCAAGGTTAATGCCACTAGTACATCACCCATGAAGCTTAAAGGAGAAGCACTCGAGGAAGTGAACAGGTTTGTTTACCTTGGCAGCGTGGTAGATAAACAAGGTGCTACAGATGCTGATGTCAAAATAAGGATTAGAAAGGTAAGAGCAGCCTTCCAGAAACTCAAGAATTTTTGTATCTCCAGAAACCTAAGCAGCAAGTTAAAAGTAAAGATTTTTAACGCTCTGGTGAGACATGTGCTGTTATATAAAGCTGAGACGTGGAGGACAACGGCCGTAAACATGACAAGAATCCAGTCCTTTAACAACAATTGTCTAAGGATTCTCAGAATTCACAGGCAGGACAAAATCAGCAACCGGAAACAATGGCAGCAAAGAAAGTAGATGTCAATTGAGGAAGAGATAAACTAAGAAAACCTGCTTCCAGTACAACAAGGCAAGCCCCGAAATTGAACCCCCAGATTAAGCGAAAAAGAGGCCGTCCAAGAAATACTTGGCCCCGAGAATTGGAGGCAGACATCAAGAAAATAGGCCATGGTTGGAATATCCTGGAGAGACTTGCCCCGGATAGGGATGTCTGGAGGTCTCTCGTAGGTGGCTTATGCCCTAGGCGGAATAGCAGACGCCGACGATGATCGATGGATGCCCCTCATGGACGAGAAGGCACAAGTCAACCATGAAACGGGATTTTTCTTTTTTTTTTTTTTAAAGTATAATACAAAATAATATAAATTTGTCAAAATTAGCTGTTTTGAAGTTATTGGCAATTATAAAATAGAATTATAAACTCATTTTTTAAAGAAAATTATTTGTATAATTGTTAGGGGGGGTGGCCTGATCCGGAAAGATTGGCCCTAATATTTTCCGGCTGGGTAATGCGTGGAACCTTCATATCCGTAGCTTGTAAACGCTGCATCACTTGCCAACAGATCATCCGTCATGGTCTGCACGCAATTATCTTCTGCTTAGAAGGAGCGTCTGTATAGATTAGATAAGATAACATAATTATTATACAACATATATAGAGTGCTATTTGAACGAATGTGTATGATGTTCAACGAACTGTGTAGTGGACCAAGCGAACAGTGTTGTACTGAGTGTGAAGTGTGGTGTGCAAGAAGTCGTGATCTACACCCATAATAAAAACTGTTCTTTTATTCAGAAGATTTAAGTTTAGTATGCTGTTATTTAACTTAGTTTGTTATATTATATAGTAAAGTAATATCTATACTTGTAACTTTGCAACTTAAAATATGATTGTTTTATGATATTTTGCATGGATTTTAATGATTTCGTGATCAATGCTTGTTAATTAGTTTATTTTGTTATATAATGTTAATTTTGTTGATAATAATTAATTTATAACTTAATTTGTTACTTAACTTATTTTATACAATTATATTATTCACAATAGACTAGAGTTTTAAAATTATAAGACTAAATAAGATTATAACACGTGAGACAAGCAAAATTTGTATGTTTAAGTTATCAAATCAAATCTGCCATAAGCATTTGAGGCAAATCTGGATAGTGGCGGAAGGATATCCTGCAACACCCTAATAATTTTGCCGTTTCACTAATTAACTTTAATTGCATACGATCTTTTCGTACTGGCATAATAAAAATATAGCTTAACAAAAAATAGAATGGCAAATAATTTATATTCTTAGAAGGGCAGGTCTATCTTGAGGAAAGGGGTCAAAGGGTGAAAACCATGATACATTTCAACAAAAATATAGGTTGAAATATATATAATTAAAATAGATTTCAGCTTACAGATTGGAATAAAATAAATTGCCAGAAAGTTATCAAACAGGCATTAGCAACACTTTTTTAAAATTTGTTTTCATTTTTTATTAAAAAATTATTATTTTTTATTTTTACAAAATGTTTTCGCAGATTTGTGAATTTGTTGAGCACCGTCTGCTCATGTAGCATATGTCAGGGAACTCTGAAAGTCCCCAGGGTGTTGCCTTGCTTTCATTCTTTCTGCACCAGCTGCTTGGAAAAGTATGCAGCAGAAAAGGTAATGTAGGACGTCATCCCTTCTATAAACTTGAAGTTGTATTAGTTGTATAAAAGTTGTATTTTTTTTTTTTAATACTTTCAAGCTTATCAAAATAACTATATTATCATCACTGATAAATTTTGACGAATTTCGTATTACAAAACGATAGATTAATATAAACAAAATACACAACTATTGTTAACCCACTTTCTCTTTACTTTTTGAAACTTTTTCACGACACTTGTATGAATTGTATCTTTTGATAAATCACTGACACATTGCAACCTACTCTAGGAATTCTATTTTAAAAAATGAATACAACTTTATTATTAAAGGCATTTGTATTTTAAAGGCCATTAATTTTTTAAGAGGATTTGATAAGTTTTTAAACTAACACAAAAATATATGATTGGCTTCCTTTCCCAACAAAGCCTTGCCATACTTTGCTTACAAGCAAGCATAAACTTTCAGTCTCAATTAAATATCCTTGATCATTAATCATAAGACTCTTCCCTGAACTGACAGACAGTTCGCTGTGACTGGAACAGGAACAAATCACAATATGTAATTAATCATTGATAAAAACCTGATAAGGTGACAGCCAGTGTATCTCAGAAGGAGAAAAATTCCATTAATGAAATGGTACAGATTAGAATATAGGTAAACAAGAAGTAATATAATATCTTATGTATGTTGCATTTTTTATAGCTTAGGGTAACCAAAAGAGGGTCTTAGATAAGTTAACTTTCTGCAAAGACTTGTATTTAACTTCTCTCAATAATTTAAACATGAATCATAATTTAAGCTCCAATGAATCATTAACAACTTCATTTTGTTTGCCTGTAAATTGAGCGTAATCTAAAAAAAAAGTCTATATTTGAGTTGTTAAAAAAAATTATTTTTAATAATTCATGACAGGTATCAGAAAATGGACAGCGAAGTTTCCCTTGCCCCAAATGCTCCAGACAGATCATTGTACCATCAGGAGTGATCAAACTAACAGAAGGTCTCAAAGCCGATTCATTTGCTGCCAAACTTACAGAAGTCATCAGCGCAATGAGGTCAGCAAGTTTACAGAACCATAGCAACATTCAAACTAGAAATATAGAAATATTGCAATAAATAAATATATATATATATATATACACACATATACACATATAGACTTTTAAACAACGGTAATAGCAATGCAATATAATTAAACCTAAGTAAGTAAAACATACGATGTTAAATGTTAACAGCTGCTAAAGAAGAAAATATTGCCATAATTAAAAATTAGTTTGAAAATATATTTCTCATAATTTTTTAACATTTGTGTATAATTTCAAGGTCTAGAAATACAAATGACAAAACTTTGGTTCTCAGTTTTAATTCCAGAATTCTAGACAAAAATATTTTGATTTTAAGCAAGGATTTTTAAAATAATTTTTTTCTTTTTCAGGGATGAGAAGTCATGTGACATTTGTAAAAGAAGAGAGGTAATTCTGCCAGCAACTGATTGGTGCATGGATTGTTTTGATGCTATATGTGACGCCTGTTTAAAAGTAAGTAATCTTAACTGAAAATATATATTAAATTAATGTGGCCCATTTTTTTATTGCCAGGACCAAAAAAGCTAAAAGAATAAGAGTATCAATTGATTCAGGAGATACCGACAAGTTTGTGTGACCCCAAAATTTACAAGCTGTATTTCTGTCAAATAAATGGACTTTTACAGTATAATCTTATTTGACCTAATGAAATCCCATTTGAAAGGTTTTTATAGTCTTGTGTTCTATAAATTAAATAACTATGGAGATATTCTAAATTTCAATTCTCAGGTACACCTATGTGGGAAAACTACATCAGATCACATGGTTCTGTCCCTTGCAGAGTTACGGAAATTGTCCATTGAAAATGTAATGAAGCGAAATGTCACCAATAAATGTGTTCAACATGGTGAAGACATCAAAATGTACTGTCTGAGTTGTAGGGAGCCTGTCTGTGTTGATGTAAGCAGATGTAAAATGTACATTTGCATAATCATAAAAAAAACAACTAATGTGTAAGAATAATAAGTTTATTAGTAATTAGAGTTTGTTACTTAGGTGAGAATAATTTGCTGTAATTCCCAAATGCAATTTTTTTTTTGGCACAGTGTTTTGCAGCAACACACAGGAAGTGTGAAAATTGTGTCCTTGTATCAGAAGCTGTTAAGTCGCTTGACAAGGATGTGGCCGACGTGATGGTGAGGCTCCGTGACCTCAGAGAGGAGGGTCCAGACACAACATTTGAGACAGGAGAGGAGATGTTAGAAGAGTCACTTAAAAAAACAGAAGCTGAAATAAGGTTTGGAGATCTCATTTTTTCTAAAATTGAGGGGAGGTAAATTATTGCTTCCAGTTTAGGAGAATAAAAAAAAAATCAGTTCTTTATGTAAGGAATAAATAATTTTTTTAAAAAATAAATATATTCAACAGGTTTTTTTCTCTATATTTTGTGTGATATCAGAAGAAAGGAATTAATTTTAAAAAAAAGATATTTTTCTTAGAATCTTTCATTTAAACTATAGTTAAAATGATGTTTACTCAACCACCACCTACTTTTTTTCCCTCTCAAACTTTGTCTCTTAGTTCTGAATCTGATTTCCTGTTCATTACTGAATAAAACATACGCAATATTACAATTAATTGAGAAAACCTCCTTAAAATTTATCATTAAAAATAACTTTTTTTTTTATCCTGTAACACCAATAACACTCCCATGTCAAAGATGTTGACAACAAAATTAAATTTTTAAAAATTCATGAAGTTCATAAACATTGAATAAAAATTGAATGCAGCCTGAAATCATAAAAACTTCCCTTTGATCTACTCATACTACATCAGATATGAAACACTTATGTAAACTTACTTCATACATAGATTTAGTTAAATGGTTTACTGTAAAACTTTATTTGTATGTTAGATCTATGGCAAAAGAACTGAGACAAAAAATTGATGCTGCTGAAAGTTCCTTATTGGAAGAGTTACATTCAGCTGCTAGACATCTGCAAGATAAGGTAATCAATTTTTGAAACGTGTAGCTGTATTTTTGCTTGTTAATTTATTGTTATATCAACTTTGAAAAATATCTGTTTTGGAGAGTATACTTGTTCATCTTTCATTTTACAAATTTTCTATTAAACAAATGTCAATGTAATATATTTAAAGTCTTTAGGTGGTTTTTATTCCCAATTAGAGAAACAAATGATGATAGGTAAGGAGGGAACAAGTTAATATATTTACTAAAGCAAGAAAGCAATGCTTTTAAATTCTGTACATATAATCTTAATATATGTCTACTTTAGCATATTGTAGGGTTCAAAACATGGGCAGTAAATATGAGTGGATATCAGAGAAAAATAAATAATCAATATTATTATTATTATTATTTTGTTTTGCCAAATTTATCAGTGAGTTGCCCTCACAACAAAAAATTAAAAATCACTCAAGTACTACTAGTCCATAGAGGCAAAATCAAAATGGTTGCCAGTTCCTTTCAGAAGATATAATTTTTCTGACCCACTTCAGTTTTCAGATGCCAAAACCTCCCCCATCTCTCATGAAGAAAATGTGAAGGTTCTTACATCTGCTCAAGAGAGACTGGATGCTCTCCTCAAGTATGGCAGTGATGGAGAGGTCCTTGATGTATTTCACAAAATCAAAGGTATCTTGGCAAAAGTGGAAGGGACAAGCTCAAAGGATTCTGGGAATGATGATGAGGTAAGCTATTTTTAATATATTTTAATAATTCCAGGGATATCTATAATGACTTTGGAAAAAAATTTTTTTTTAAATTTATGTTTATTTTTTTATTTTTAAAATTTTTATTACAAATGTGTTTTGTTTTATAGGTTTGTGTCAATATTTAAGGATTATGAGTTTGGTAATTCATTGCATTAAACAATTATCATTTATCCTTCTAAAACTTGTAGCCCAGGCTCAAGGTGCACTTTGACGTTGATGAAAGAGTCAAGGAGTTCAATCGAGAGTTTGATAAACTTGGAGAAATTAGAGTTGAAGACTGTAACTGTGACAATGGACTATCTTCATGGGGAGTAACTGTGACATCAAGGGAGGAAATTATTGTTGCTGACAGCAGGTGATTTTTTTAAACTCTCAGTGTTTGTTGATTAAATTATTTTATTTTGTGAAAATGACCAGCAATCAATGTGAAATATTTAAAAATCGAATTATTGCCCAAACATAAAATCTTATTTGTCATTTTAATGTGGAAATATTAATTTGAATTAAAAATTGCATGTAAATAAGTACTAGCATTTAGAAAAGTTTTAATAATAAAATATATAAATAAACTTACTTCATTTAAATATGGTATCTGTCACATACCAAAGTACCTTGGTATACATCTGCTTTGGATTAAGTCCAACTTGGTATACGCCCTGTTTGAATGCAAAACATTTTGCTTGGTATATGACCTTTGTTTAGAATATGACCTGCAAGCAAGAACTTGTATAAGTAGAAATGATCTTTTTCGTCTCAAACAGTACCAAACTATTTTTAATCCATATATTCCTTTGGGACAGTTCTTTGGAATATGACCCGCAAGCAAGAACTTGTATAAGTAAAAATGACAAATTGGGCATGCGTAACTTGTAGGAATCACAGCAAACCAGGCAATACATTTGTGTTAGAAAAGCACTTGCTACCATCCAGTGAACTACTAGGGCAATAACTGTTAATTGTCACTTGATTTTGTGTTTTTTGTTGTTGTAAATTTTAATGGAATTCACTGACAATGAATTCTAAGGTAGTGAAGGAGAGGAGCCACAAGCAGGATGTAATTGGCAGGCATGTCCAGGACTTTGATGGGGCCCTAATCTTTTTGAGTCCAGTTATTCTATGTCAGTGCCAAATATGTAAAAAAAATTGCAGGGGCCACCAAGAGGGTGGGGGCCCTAGGCTATAGCTTTTTTAGCAAATAGGTAAAGCCAGCATTCCCGAGGAGGACCATTTCTATGATTGTGAAAAACAAAGACATTATTAATTTGGCTTATGTTGTGAAGGGGGCAAACTCGATTACAAAACAAAGATCAGGGACATTGGAGCATGTTGAAAATTTGTTTTTAATTTGGATAACAGAAAAACAGAAACAAAATTCATCTAAGCTCTTTATATATATATATATACACACATGTATATTAGAATTTAGCAGTAGTTAAATTATTTCACACATACACGTCCATAAATGTATAATATGTAAATAACAAATTGATTTTTTAATGGGATTTCATATCTGAAAAATATGTTTGGTATATGTCCTGTATGGTAAACATCCAATGGTCTGGAACAGATTAAGGACATATACTGAGGAACCACCCAGGATTTTAAAAAATGTGTTTTTCTAGTTTTTAATAAAATTGATTTAAATTGAAGCTAAACATAACTAAAATTAGTTGAAAAAATAAAATAATTTCTTTGCATTTAATTTTCACCAGAAACCGAAGGGTTCAAAAGTTTTCAAGTTCTGGTGACCTCATGGATCACATTATCCTGAATGAAGATCCCAGAGACATTTCAAGTTTTGGTGAAGAGGATGTGGCTATAACAGCAATGAAAAAACAGATTTACATTTTTTCAGTAATAAATAATCTTTTTCTGAAAAGAAAAATAGAAACTTTAAGACAGTATGATGGCATTGCATACGTTTCAAATATTCGGTGCTTTGTAGTCAGTTGTATCGAGGAAAGATGCATAGAATTGGTCACAAGGCAAGGAGAGGTTACTAAATCTTTCAAATTTAATCCACTAACTGAAGAGTCACTGTTTCTTGTCCCGAGATATGTGGCTGTTTCAAAGGACAATGTCTATGTTGTCAGGTAAAAGTGGATGTACTTTTAAAATATTGAAATGTTCTTTCCATATTCTATTTTTTTAACACTTTCCTCAAATAATAAATTATTTCTTAAAAGGAATTAGAATATTTTAATGCAAGCTTTCATAATAAAGAAAAATGAACAATTGAATTTATATTAACATTCAAAAGTAAGACGTTCAGAGTAGGAAGGGATTTGTTCCAGGGGTCAAGGTTGTCCCTGACACTACCCAGCTCCGAATGGGTACCTAACACTAGTTAGGGAAAGAAAGGTGGCTGGTTAATGGATAGCCATGGCCTATGAATGCTGCATCACATGTCAACAGACCGGCATGGTCCGTGGATGCAATAAGTTTGTGTAGAGAAGGAGCGTCTGTATAGATAATAGAAGAATTAAAACAGTTTTCTTATAAAGATAATGATTTCAGTATAATGTTGTGTTGAAAATTATGTGGTAAATCCTAACAAAATATTTTCTCAATCAAGCTAGAGTCTTATTTAATATTATAATCAACATGTTTTTTGCCGTCTAAATTAATATCTTTTTTTTTCTTCAATGAATTAATCCATGTACACTTTTTTTTACCGTCACAGTGATTCCGCAAACAACTCAGTGATTTGCATTTCCCAAGATGGCCGACTTCTCAGCACTTATTCCTCTACTGAGACCAATGAGCTGAAAAAGGCTCAAGGTGTTTGCTGTGATAAAATTGGAAACATCTTTGTGGCTGACTATTCAAACAGCCGAGTTCACCTTCTCACACCAGATGGACAATTTCAGAGGCAAGTTATGGATCATAAATGATTCAGAAATATTCATAAGTCATTAGGAAAGAAGACTATAAAGTATATACCTATTGCCCACTTTATTGTAAATGAAAATTAAAACCAACATCTTAAATTGGCATAATGAAACAAATATTGAGATAACATTAAAACAATTAAATGAAACATTTTAAATAGTTGCAATTTTATTAGGCTTTTTCTGCACAATTTTTTTACAGTGAACTTTACAGCAGGCCGTAGCATAATTACATCTGTAGAGTTTTAACAAATATTAGGGTTGGTTCTTTTTCAAACAATTGTTCAATTATGTTTAAATCATTCAATTGTGAAAAAATAGAAGAGATATATGTGTATGTTAATCATACGAGTAGGATTAAATTTTCAATTTTTTTTTTTTTCATGTACATAAATTTATTTCTAAGGCTGCAAATTCAGGATTGGTGAGGTTGTTGTTGTGCTGCTTATTAAGATGTTTTAAGTGTTATTTTTAAATCCTTTATATTATCTCATACTGTCTGTCTGTTGCAAAAACTTTGAATTGATTTTTAACCATTTTTTCCGGTGTCCTATCGAGCTGAAATATTGCAGGCAGACTCGTGGCAACAAGAAAAATTATCTATTAAAATTTCACATTGATCGAATGTACTGTAAATTAAGTCAATGAATTTTTAGATAAGCTCTATGTAGCATGTAAATGTTTATGCTAGTCTGTTGAGCAGGGCGTATTATATTGAAAATACTTTTAGTTTTGTTCTCATATATAAAGGATTTATAGTAAAAAAAATTGTTTTCAGTTTTTTTTTAAAATTTGATGTTGTAATATAATCATATGAATAAATGCTTCTTTAAATTTGGAGTAAGTTTTTAATTGAAAAGTTTTAATTTCCTACTTTTAAATATTATAGGAAGGTCTCATCAACACTTTGTATTTCTGAAAGAATTAATTTAAAATGTCAAATATGATAAAATAGTCAATTTTCTGAAAAAACTTATATTCCTTGCATTTTCTTTAAATCCTATGCTTCTCCACCTACAGGTTTGTCCTTGGCAGAGACAGTGGACTGAAGCGACCAGTAGCATTGGCCATCACACAGAGCAATAAACTTGTGGTAGTTCAGTCCGATGGAATGGTGAAAATCTTCAGTTATGAAGCCACATCACCAACGCCATTGTCAAGTCCAAAGCCTTTCACAAAACAATCCCCTAAAATCCCCCCCTTGAAAAACTCACACAGTGATTCTCAGGATGAAAGTCCAGGTCCCCATTATGGCAACTTTGGAACCCGGAGGCTGAGCAGCTACAGTGGTCATGGTGGGGTCAGTTTCGCTAAAATGTTTGGGAATCCTGGAGCTATTCACAGTGGTGGAGTCGGGTACCACAGCGCCAGAAGGTTTAGTGAGATGCCAGCATCAAACGTATCATCAGGAGCTACGAACTTGCTGCCTCAGGCCTTAAAACCCAGGCATCAGTAAATATTGCCTTAAAACCAGGACACTAGTGAAATACAATTTAAATCAAAGACATTAGTAAATTACACTTTCTGTATCATTTACTCATTTGTATTTATAAAATTATATAAATCCAGTGTTTTTATTTTAGCAGAACCCACCTGTAACTAGGGCTGTCAATATTGTTGAAAAATGCTGCCTGGGTACCCGTCCAAAATTTGAACGGGTACCTATATTAGCCATTGAAAATGCCTCAAAATTTTTGTCGTTATGCCTGCTATTACTACCATTAGCCTTTTACTGCTTTATTTATTGTGGAAATGCAAATTTTGATGCAATGAGTCAACGATCGGAAAATGATGACATTGAAATACTACCATAGTACAGTGGTGTAAAAACAATGAGCAGAAGGGTGCTGAGGTGATTTTTTTAGGGGGGGGAGGGGCGCTAATCGTATGATGACATGGCAGGTTATTTCTAGTTCATAGCTGTAGTAGACAACTGTTTTAATTAACTAAACTTTTCAGGACCTGCCCCTACTAAGTGGACCCATCCCCCAGCATTTATTTTTGTAATCCTGTGAAGACTGTTAAATGATTCAAATATGATTTTTTAAAAAAAACAACAACCAAAATAAAAACAGAATATAGCAGGTGTTTATTTCTTTTTAAGTATGGTGGAGATAGGATTGGAGACATATGTTAGTGGGGAGGGGGGTAGAAATTGGCGCATCTCAATCGGTAACAAAGATGAGTGGCATAGATCAAAGTAAAAGCAAATATCATGTCTAGCCATTCCTAGTTATCGCTCTTGTATCTTATTTTGTGTCATAATGAGTGCACAGACCCACCACCACCATTTATTTTTGCTCTTATAGTAAAAATCATTCCACTATTTAAAGATTTTTTAAAGTATGGTGGGGGGATAGGAGTGGAGACACATTTGAGTGTGGGGGGATTAGATAAACAACGTTGGCTCGCTCAATTGGTAACAAAGATGAGCAGCGTATTCTAGTTAGTACTAGTTATCGGCGTTGTGTTCTATTATTCAAAGAACTAAAACCTTTTTGTTTTAAATGATTTATGTTTCTGGGGAAACGTGTATCCAAATACTTTGTAGCTTGTCAGGACCATGTTTTATTTCTGTTTAAGCGTTTTCATGTTAAGACGTATTTCACAGTATATATTTCAAACAAAAAGTTTTAGTTTGATAAATTATTTGCGAGCTGAAATTTGAAGACAGAAGAGCCACAGTTCAAACACGGGTGGTAAAGATATTGCAGTAACATTTTCACGGGTACCCAAGCGCCATTTTACTACCTGGGTAATTGCTTGGCAACGGGTACCTGGGTACCCATTGACAGGCCTACCTGTAACAGAATTCTGGCACCTTTTTTCCACAGACGTTTTATATTGCAGCCTTGTATAATTATAATTTATTTTTAATATGTTTTCTAAATACTTGCAAATTTTGATTCGTTCTATTTTTTGTTTGTTTATACTACACAATGCAATTAGAATGAATTCTGGTGCTTCTATGTATTTAATACATTTTTATGGACATAGAATAAAATTTAAGTTCCTGTTCAGTTTTTTTGTTTAATCTTCAAGTTTAGTTAGCTTTGTTTAGCATTTTAATAAAAATTATACATTGTTAAAAACTTTAGAAAGAACTGAAATGGCTTTTAAGAATTAGGATAGATAACTGTACTTATATAACTTTGCATTATTTACTCATTCTATTTTGTAAAACATAATTCATTATATAGTTTAGCCCTGATATTTATGTAATCAATACTAAATACTGTCTATTGATTTAAAAACTGAATGACTATGTTTGTAAAACTTGCTTGCTATGGAATGCAAGATGACCAAAATAATATAGTTGTAAATAAAATAATAAAGTTCTACAATTGTGTGATATTTATATATATATATATATATTGTTTTAATACAAAGCATGAGCAGCCAAAATATGTCTTTCAATTGCATAAATTCTTTAAACTCTATGTGTCAGTTTCTATTAAAAAAAAACATTAGCTGATGGTAATGGAATCATCCAAGTTCAAACTGTGGCTTTTAAAGGCTTCTGTCAAGAATTCAGTAACTGTTTCAGTTAAATCTTGAACTGGATTATAAATGTTTCATTCTTTACTTGTAGATATCTTATAACTTTGATCAGAATAAATGGTTTCATAATTGTAAGTTATAATAATCAAATTCAGCTTTTTTATATATATAACTGTGTGCAAATAGATTTAGCTTAATAAATATGTCAATTAATGATTCTCTAATTATGAGGTACAATGAAATTATAATAGTAAATATTCAGTTTAAAATTAAGAAAATGACTGTTGGACTTTTTGGTTAAATTGATTCTTTTTCTGGTAACTTGTGGATTCAAGTTATTTCAATCTAATATAAACATAAAATAATGTCTTAACAGTAAAGAAACTTTGCTGTGTACTAAAAGCAATATTTTATAAACATTGTTGGAAATTTGAATGGATGAAAATTAAATTATTTATACCCACATCTCTGTGTAAGTGTAATGTCATTGAAAACAACAACAAAATTATTGATCAGCTCTCTATCATGAAAGATATATTTTTTAAAGTGTGTTGTTACGAGCTTTATATTTTTTTAAATGAATCTAATGTGAAAATTCAGTGATCATTTTAAGTGTAGTGTAACTGGACTGAAATGCTTGGAGCTTGTGAATAATGAATACATAAAATCTCTCGCTGATCAAGAAAAACAATGTCAGAAGAGTACAATGGATTGTTGGATGCCAACAAGCTGACCTATCAGGACAGCACTTGGACTTGACAGCAAGGAAATTCATAATTTAGTCGAGGATTTAGTTGAACACTTGCAGTAATTCAAAAACATAACTAACTAAGAGAAATGTTATAGGAATAAAATGCCAAACCAAGAAGCTTCTGTAAGTTTTTCTGTGTTATAAGAGAATAAATATTGGTATTTAATGATTCAAATCAAGAAAGCCATGTTTAATTCAAAAATATACATTTTATTTCTTTCATTAAAAAAAAGACACTCAATGCAATAGGTTTTGTGTCATTATTATTAAAATGTTCATTAACAGTTTAAAAATATAAAAAATTAAAAAATGGGAAGCATTCATCAGTTAGTTCATTAGAGAACATTCATCAAAAACAGTTTCTCAATTGGGAACACTCATCAGTAACATTTTTTTTCAATAGGGAACATTCATCAGTTTGTTTCAGAACATTCATATGTACACCAATAACATCAGATCCACTGGAAGCATTCATGTAATATCTGTCCCATCAGCATGATAAGTTTATTTTCTGAAAATAATTTAAAAAGTGTAATTTAGCAATCTGTTACTGAAACAAATGAAAGCATTTAAACTTTCTATAATATGAATATTTTAAAAAATAAGATCGATTGACAGTTTTTTTTTTAAATTTGATTTTAGTTGATATCTAATTCAGGTCTATTACAACTACATTTATAAGGAGCGTATAGAAGGAGCATCTGTCAAAGATAAGATAAGATACCAAATAAAACTTTCAACCAGAGCGGTGTCATCCCCTCAGGACTTGACGCATAGAGCTCCTCCACGTTTTCCAGAGCAAATTAACGGGATTATACAGAATTTTAATTTTTGGTGTCACTCCCGATGGTGTCACCCAGGGGCGACCCACCCCCACCGCACCCCCTAGTGACACCACTGCTTTGATCTTTGCCTGAGATTAACCTTAAAAATATGTCTTCAATTCAACATGGTTGGCTTTCATTTACCTTTTATGTATGTTGTTCATCAGTTTTTGGACCGTCTTCCTGCAATGTCCACTATGGTCAAATCTGTTGGTATTGGCCGTGGCCTCTTTCTATTGAAAATATAATTTTAAACTCATTGGTCATTAAGTCCTTATAATGATCTGTAGCAGAGATGTCAACATAACGTCACTAAGGATATGATTTAGTGGTGTGATTTAATTGTTTTTATACAATTTTACTACAAAATTAAAATAACTCAAACAAGTCGAACTTCATTAAACAATCCCACACTACAAGGTAAAAAAAATAATGATTTGAAAAATTATAAATATTTAGTCATTAAAATAAAAGGGAATGCAAAAAATGGCAGTCACAATGAATTAAGAGAGAAATGGACCCCCCCCCCCCCAAAAAAAAAAAAAAAG
>MUZC01004424.1:440778-451151 GCA_002072015.1 Radix auricularia | reverse complement strand
TTATAAACGGGGCGGTCCAGTTTATAAACGGGGCGGTCCAGTTTAAGAACTAATACTAATAACAGTAGACGTTTCGGCTAATGCCTTCCTCAGTACAATAACATACGCGACATGAAAGGTTGCTGAACATAATACGCACCACGACGGTCTATCTAAAAAATTAACAGGATACATAGAGATAAATAAAATAATTTAAGAATGCAATAATTCAATTACTGTCCATTCGATCAATCTAAAATTTCGACACATCATTTTTATCATAGGTATGAGTCTTACTGCAAAATTTCAGCTCGCTAGCTTACGAGAAAGTGGGTTAAAAATCGATCCAAACTTTTTTTCGGTTAGCAAGCAAACATGCACGGTCGCACGCACGGGCTCAGACACCAAAATTTAATATAACGTTGCTGTTTTTTTTTAAATACAGAATAAAGTGCAATATTATTGGGACGTGGTGGTCGAGAGGTAGCGCTCTCGACTGTCATACCGATGGTCACGGGTTCGAATCCACACGAAGGTGAGGATTTGTTCTCGCGGCCTGAGGAGTCCCCGAGTCACCCAGCTCCGAATGGGTACCTAACTAGACAATAGTTAGGCGGCTGGGGTAATGCGTGGAACCCCTATAGCCGTGGCCTATGACCGCTGCATCACTTGCCAACAGATCATCTCTCATGGTCTGTGGACGCAATTATCTTCTGCATAGAAGGAGCGTCTGTATATCTAAGATATAAGATATATTCCTTATGGGGACGCGTTCATAACCACGAAACAGTCTTAAGTCGGGATGAGACCGTCGTGACCGGAGGACTACCTGTATATAAATGTGCATATCTATACTTGATCCCCTTTAATCAATATAAACAAAACAAAACATTAACTCAAAGTCATTGAATTCAAAATTTTCCTCTTCAAAAAGCAATAACAAAGAAAACCCAGATTTTTAATTTTTTCAGGTGGGGGGGGGGGGGGGGGAACGTACTCCCCATCCCCCAACTCTTCTGTGGTGGAGGATATAGTGAAGTGGGATTCGTCCATGATGTTGGTGTGTCAAAGTCCAAATGGCTTTATATCATTTAAAACAGAAGACATCGCCTCTTTCATATCCAGTTTTTTTTTAAAGATCTCTCTGCTGCGACTGTTTCTTTTCCTTTTTTTTTTCCTAATTTGTTTTAATGTTGTTTGTGTTTCGGGACTGTTTTATTATTGCAAGTATCTTATATGTTACAGACACGCCTTCTGTACAGAAGATTATTGCGTCCTACGTTTATCTATGGTTTGTGTTTAGTCCTGTATTCGTATTTTAGTTTCAAATGATGATAAATTGTTGGCTCTCCTGGTTTCTTCAGGCAACCCATTTCATGCCCTAATGCTATTTTTTTTTAAATTAAAAGTTTTCGCGTAAAACTTATTTCATTGTATTTCTTCTTCTCTTTCTAGTTGAAATAAATGTGTCTCCTTTCTTCAGACATAACATCGAATACGGTAAGACTTAAGACTTTGGTGCCACCCCACCCTGATGGTGTCATCCGGGGCGTCCCGGCCTCCCCCCAGCCCCCCTCTCACGACGCCACTGGTGTAGTCCTTTCATCCACACGCCACACTGGCATGCCATGGCCTCATTACCCGTAGGACCTGCGATGACTTTAAGCCGATCAGGGAATGATGTCAAACATGATTGACAGCCTTGACCCGGTGAACTGACATTTACAGAGGATAAAATCAATGACGTCATCGAGTTTAGGAGAAGATCGGAGTCTTGGGTAACACCACGTGCTCAATGACGTCATCGTTATTGGAAGTAAAGATGTGGTGATCTGACGATTGGTAGAAAAACAGAGAGGAAATTTTTTATCTCAACCAATGAATTGAAGTATTTCGGCAATAAATATAGTTTAAATTTTAACTTCACAATTGGCGGCTGGGTAGCGAAGTCAATAGAGCTCTCGCCTCACAAGCTGAGGGGCGTGGGATAGAGCCCACGAAAAGCCACTATAAAAATGTTGAGAAATGACCAACGCTAAGAAAGTCCTCCGCTGACCTGGAGAGGGATGGGCGCCGCCAGTGTCTATCAAGCCCGAGCATGTTCCAATGAAAACATTAGAATCCCCTACGACCTCGGAAAAAAAATAGGTTATGGGACTAAAAAAAAAAAAAACTTCACAATTATTTTAAAGGTTATCATTGTGTTGTTCATAATCACTCGTGTCATACATGTACTACTGAGAGATTATACTACTGAGAGATTATACTACTGAGAGATTATACTACTGGGAGATTATACTACTGGGAGATTATACTACTGAGAGATTATACTACTGAGAGATTATACTACTGAGAGATTAGACTGAGATTTATTGTTTCAAAACAGAAGTGCTTCAGTCTTCTCATCATTCAGCCTGAGTTTGATGAACGTCATCCAAGACTAGTGTACGTCATCCAAGACTAGTGTACGTCATCCAAGACTAGTGTACGTCATCCAAGACTAGTGAACGTCATCCAAGACTAATGTACGTCATCCAAGACTAGTGTACTCTTACATCAGTGTGAGTGTGTATAGTTGAGTCTCATCTGCTGACAAACGATTGGCTTTTAACAAAATAACAGTAGAAGTAGTGACAAAAAACAGAGCCCCGAGGCACACCATAAACCAAATCTTTAAGAGACCTGTTAGATAAGTATCTGTTAGATAAGTATCTGTTAGATAAGTATCTGTTAGATAAGTATCTGTTAGATAAGTATCTGTTAGATAAGTATCTGTTAGATAAAGTATGATTGGAGTACGATTGAACCTGTCTCTGAGACACATACCTGTCTATAACACACATTCCAAAATAATTTTGCAGGGTTTTTAGCAATGTTTGTCTACGTTGTCTACGGCTGGATTATGATCTAAAATGACCAATATGGAGATTTTCTCACTTCACGACTTTGTGAGTGGGAGGTCGTTCGTTACCTTCAAAAGGGTGGTCTCGGGGCTGTGAGAAGTCTGTAGATCGATTGATTTGGGACTGAGAAGAGTGGGGTCATTAAGATAATGCAAAACTTTGTTTTAAGACTAGTGCTTCAATGTTCTATACTAAATATGAAATATTATATCTAATGATTGGACACCAGAGCATGTCGCCTACAGGTATCAGAAAACAATAACGGCCGTTGTTACGTCATTGAGTGCATGATCCATGGCAGCACGTCATTGCGAAACTTGAAGCAATGCTTAAACAATGACATAACTGTCACGACTTGTCAAGACTTGTCAAGACTTTCCATACGACAGATTTATTTACAGTAATACATAAATGTACATAATAACAAAATATTATAAGTGTCATCTGGCTGATCAAAAGAACCGAAGGGGAGGGGTGCTTAGTGGCGGTTCAGTACGTCAACAAAATGTTAACAAAAGGGCGGATGTCTATTCACTACGGTGATCTTGTTAACAAAAGGGCGGATGTCTATTCACTACGGTGATCTTGTTAACAAAAGGGCGGCCATCTATTTACTATGGTGATCTTGTTAACAAAAGGGCGGCTATCTATTCATTGTGGTGATCCTGTTAACAAAAGGGCGGCTATCTATGACCTGTGATGAACCTGTTAACAAAAGGGCGGCCATCTATTCCCTGGGCTGATCCTATTAACTAAAGAGCGGCCATCTATTCCCTGGGCTGGTCCTGTTAACAAAAGCCAATGTGGCTAGTTCCACCCGAGGAGACGGAGGACACGCCTATAGCCGCCCCTTACACAAAAAATGACCGCCCCATCCACCGAACATGAGCGCCCCATTCACCAAATATTACCACCCTTCCACCAAATATTATCACCTTTCCACCAAATATATCCATCCTGCCACCAAATATTACCACACTTCCACCAAATATTACCGCTTCCAATTATAAAATAAAGAAAAAGTCCCCCAACGCCACATCAGCTACTCAACCCCCCCCCACCACATTCTCGAATCCATTATCCACCGCACCATACACGAAGACAAAATCGCTATAAAATAAGGTATACAGTGGAGACGCCCATGGATGGCCGGGTGTTTTTAATATCTGATGAATGGTTCCTCGCATGACGACACGAGACATTAGTCACGAACTGTTTGTGTAGCCGCGCATGTTTACCGCGGCCGATGGGAGTAATGGGGCCGTGAAGTCATTTGTTAGCCAGACTGCAGCGGAAGTCGAGAGTCACCTGACGCGCTCACGTCGACTAATTTCCACATGCCCCGGATGATGTATGTCCCGGCTCTGTGTTTCTGTGGTGGCCTCGTCTTGTTTGTTGATTTTTATGATCACAGCTTGCGCGTCATAACACACCCGAGTGTCTGCCAGCATGGCCCACCAATCACAGCAGGCGGAGTGATACACCCGGGGAAATAGTGCGTCGCATTGTCATGTCAGGTAGATACACCTCGGACATTTGTTGTTGTGATTTATGTCTTTGCTGTTATTTAAAGTTCATAAATTATGAACACTTAGAAATTGTTGTTTATTCACTACATTTATAAATCCAAAGTCCATGCGAACTCAATGATCTTGGGAAAAAGATGCTTGAATGTCAAAGTATGTTTTATTAATTTCAATTTTAAAAAATATCCGCAATTTAATTTTCTCGGAGTTTTGAATGAAGTTATGTTCGAACATCAATCAAATAAACTTGTAGAAAATCTAAAATAAATTATTTTATAAAAATCTAAATAAAAGAGGAAGTTTGTTTTCACATTTTATGCTCTAAAACACCCAGTAGTGTCCCTTGTTTCTAGACGTTTTGTGACGTTTTAAAGTACACTGATAGTTTATATCCATTAGAATCCATAGTTGACCTTGTGAGATATCGCAAATAATTGAACATCATTGTGATGTGAAATATACTCTTACCAAGTCCAGTGTGGGATGTACAGAACTGGACATACGCTTTTGTCATTCTTTATATGAGTGATCAAATATTTTGTAGATGTATTGACAGCTGCAGCTACACCAGGTTTTCATGATGCGCATCTCCCGTGCAAGGTGTGGTGCGTGACTTGGCTTCAGTGCTGGAATGGGAACTATTTTTAGATGCCATCAAATGTATATTTGAATAGTCGTTCATTGACCGCGCTGGTTAATTTGTTTCCACATGAGGAAAGTGAAAGTTTCAACGTTTTTTTGGTACAACGTGGTAAAATCTAAAACTTGTAGACATGTATGGACAGTATGGTACAATGGCATGTAAAGATGAACGTGAATCTTATCTCTTAAATAGCTACAAAGATATACTAGCCATTGTAGAATCATAAACTGCTATAAACGCCTGTGTTGAAATGTAAAAGTTATCAAGAGAGTTCCATTTGTCGCTAAAAATCATTCAAGTATGTCGAGTAGGAGCACGGCCATCCATGTGTGACGGATATTTTGACCCGCCTTTAACCCTAGACTTGGGGGTGGGGGTGGGGATGGGGTGGTGCGGAATTCCTTTCATTGATCACACGCGTGACGAAGGTCAAAGTTGAGGTCAACTTAGCACTAAGTGCCCGTGTGACAGCGGACGACCACAAGTGCATGTGTCACTTCTCTGACACAGTCGTGTTGACTTGCCCCAGTGAGGTCCCTTTATATCTGGTGCCATTTATCTGAAATCTTGGAATATGTATCATGTGTTCATGAAGTAAAAGCTGCGTGGCGATATGTCGCTTTTTCTCTGAAGATTTCGTTTCGTGGAATATTTAAGGTAAAGAATTTCGTAGCATGTTGTCGAAATCTATGAATATGAATTTCGCGAGATTTCTTTGAAGAGTTTTAAATAGTGGAGGTGAGCATACATCTCATATCTTAGTTTGGAGATCATTGTTTCTCACTAAACAACAACCATGAGAACTAACGGGGCAGCCAGCAGCTGTGACAGCTCCACCTCCACCAGTGACAGCTGCACCTCCACCACGTCCACTATGTCAGTGACAGATTGTCACATCGTGACGGACATCTCGTCACCCGTCACACCCACCCCCTCTCCTCGGTCTTACGTTGTCACGTCCAGTCTGTCACGCGTCAGCGACCACAACACGTCATCGGTGACGTCTCCTACTTCAGCCACGTCCGAAATGTCCCCATCGTCCGAATTTACTCGGCCATCCGCCTTCCCCCCGCCCGTGGGCGCTACCACAGTGTCCAACTCCATCTCCAATCCTATCGTCACATCACTAGAGGAGGAACCACGCCACAGAAACCTGGGGGCCACCAAATCTCAGTCACCACCATCACAACATTCAGAGACTGTGCGGGCCGACAGCGGCCTGACCCTTCATACGTCATCAGTGCCCAGCGTCGGCCCCCTAGAGGGGAGCAGTGTGTCCGACACGCTGTCCACCACTGACAGCCGTGTGTCCTCCGTCGAAATCCTTGACTGGGCGCCCAGTGATCTTCCCCCCGTCAGGGTGTTCAAACCACCGCCTTTCAGGCGTGTCATCAGTAACCTTGACCCCATTCTGGAGCATGAAGACATGGGAGGCGAGAAGACCATCCGTCGCGTCATCAGGTGAGTACATGAGATTCTTAGTATCTTAATTTTTGTAAGGAATTAATTTACTTTTAATAGCGGAACAGTTATCTTGAAACAAATTATAAATATGTATTTTTCTGTTTATTGGCAATCGTAATGAATCATAATTAAGGATGTCTGTCAAGAAAATCAAGCAACTGTAAAAAAAACACACATACCTGTCTCACACACATACCTGTCTCACACACATACCTGTCTCACACACATACCTGTCTCACACACATACCTGTCTCCTGTCTAATACCCATGTTTTCACTTATTCACCTATAATTTGTCTGTAAACCGCCATCTAAATGTACCACGGCAATTCTGTCTATTTGTGTATAAAAGTCTCTCTAATTGTCTCTAAAAGTCTGTCTAAATGTCTCTAAAAGTCTGTCTAATTGTCTCTAAAAGTCTGTCTAATTGTCTCTAAAAGTCTGTCTAATTGTCTCTAAAAGTCTGACTAATTGTCTCTAAAAGTCTGTCTAACTGTCTCTAAAAGTCTGTCTAACTGTCTCTAAAAGTCTGTCTAATTGTCTCTAAAAGTCTGTCTAATTGTCTCTAAAAGTCTGTCTAACTGTCTCTAAAAGTCTGTCTAATTGTCTCTAAAAGTCTGTCTAACTGTCTCTAAAAGTCTCTCTAATTGTCTCTAAAAGTATGTCTAACTGCCTCTAAAAGTCTGTCTAACTGTCTCTAAAAGTCTGTCTAACTGTCTCTAAAAGTCTGTCTAATCTCTACAATATACTTCTGCTCCGAACTCACCGAATCTATTCGGCACTCGCGAAAACAGTTTCACATACACAACTCGGTTATTATGTCTTTCGCCTTCGTAACATTCAGACAAGTCAATGAACCTATAAGATCTATGTGTCCCCAACAGTGTAGAAACCAATCTCAAAGATAAACTTTTTTTAAACTCCTGCACTGTTCTGTGCCATCCAATAGCTGCAGACTTATCTCTGTATTGTTGATATCCTATAAATAGCACATCCTCAAGTCCGAAGCACTGCTTCGTTGCACACCATTCATGTGTACGCCAGATTTACAAATAATACCATCTGGTATGTGATATACACCTGTACTTTAATAAGTAGCCAGGGCTTCCACCGCGTGATCTCTACGTTTGTGTGGATTCAGACGTGACCCTCGTGGCCTATTGATCTAACCCCCCCCCCCCCCCAACGATTTACTTTGAAGAAAACATGTTGTTTTTTAAAAGACGTGTCGAGTTTATATGTGAAATTTAACACCATGTGGCTTCATAGATAAAAGAACGAATCGAAATCTTAAATCATAGTCCACTGTAAATAGAAATCTATTATGTGACATTACTAGTTGTAAAGTAAAGTCGAATCACTCCGCGAAGCCTGGACGGCAACAACTGGTTATAAGTAATAAGTAAACTTCTTTTCCGACTCTTGCCCTTCCTATCTTACTGAACTTCTGTTGGTCTACTAACCAAGTCGTCAGCTACGCTCTTCTGCAGACACACGCATTCTCTAAATTCCTAAGATACGCACTAAAACATTTGGCGAAAGGTCATTCTCTTGTTGTGCAGCCAAACAATGGAATGCTCTACCACAACACATTCGTAGTATTTCAACTACTTAGTCCTTCAAGACTGCACTTAAGACACATCTATGAAAAATTTATTTTCAAAATTAATGAGATAACATTTCTTTTTAACGATTAACGTAACTGATGTATCACGTATTGTCATTTATGTTGTTTATGATATGAATGTTTATTTAATATTAATATTTCTGTTACTATCTTCATGTAAAGCGCTGTGAGCCCACTTCACTACTGGTATACAGTGCTATATAAAGTATCAATGTATTATTATAATTTCCCATGACATTGCTTTATTTCAACTCGTCTTATCTCTCCCCCCCCCCCCCACCAACAGCCTCACGACCCTCAACAACATCGTCTCCCAGAAGCCCATGCCCACCTCCACCAGTCACGCCAGGGAGGAGGCTGTCCGAAGAGTCAGGTTCTACATAGGGGCCTCCAGACGACGGTCACACCGAAACAAAATGGCGGACAAACTCCCCGAGCCGGACGACCAACCCAAGGAGTTCCAAAGGTCAAGGATGTCAAGCTTTAAGAATTTTTTCCGGGGAAGCAGCAAGCGCAAGAAGCGGTCATCTTTGGAGGAGGCGCGCGACACTCTGAAGATCGATGGCAACGTCATCAAGAGGTTATCACCTGGGCCGAGCGCCACTAGCGAGGGCTTGTCAGCAGACGATTGCCACGAGTCAACGGAACCGGAACAACACGTGATCGTTTCCCCGGGAGACAATGACGACCTTGAGGAACTCGACCTTGTCGAAGACAGTTTGTTCTGGAAGCCCCGGGACTTCCGGTTTCAGCGGTCCCACAGCACCAAGTCCCGCCTGAAACCCTTGCTGGAGGACGAGGACCTTGACCCTCACGTCATCGCCCGCAGCTACACGGACGCGAACTTGCTGTCACACTACCCGGAGTTCCTCATGAGACCGATCCACGGTGACGTCACGAGAGGGGGCGGGGACAGGAAGAAGGGAAGTTCTGCCAGCGAGGACGGCGGTTCTCACAAACGTGGAGTGTTCAGCCGGAGGTCCCACCGGGCCCACGACGGGGCCAAACATGGGAGGCACTCCAAGGGAAGTAACCGCGACAGCATCCGGAGATACGTGGTGCAGCTGTTGACGCGGTGGAAGTCAAAGAGTGGATACTCCACGTCACAGACGAGCTTACATCGAGGGTTGGTTTTTGTTACCGTTATTTTTTTTTTTTACATCTGTACACTTTACAGGAAAGGGGTTTGACTTTTGTGTGTGTGTCTGTATGTGTGTGGGGGGGGGGTTGTTTAGTCCTTTTTTTTTGTTCCACGTTCAAACTACATTTTCTTACCTTGAGATAATCTCACCATCATTTAAATTTCATGTTTCTATTCGGGCTATCCACTCGGTTGTTGCAGCGGGTTATTTTTTGGGTGCATTCGCGAGAAAGAAGCAAGCAGCCAGACGTCATGATGCTCATGGTAGCTTAAAGTTCCGTGAAAAAACGACAAGTATACAAAACGACAAGTATACAAAACGACAAGTAGACAAAACGACAAGTAGACAAAACGACAAGTGGACAAAACGACAAGTAGACAAAACGACAAGTGGACAAAACGACAAGTGGACAAAACGACAAGTGGACAAAACGACAAGTAGACAAAACGACAAGTGGACAAAACGACAAGTGGACAAAACGACAAGTAGACAAAACGACAAGTAGACAAAACGACAAGTAGACAAAATGACAAGTGGACAAAACGACAAGTGGACAAAACGACAAGTAGACAAAACTACACTTTTTTTTTCACCTTGCGTTTTGTCACTTGTCGTTTTTGTCTGGTTGCCCTTAAGGATCAAAGTAGCTTAAAGGTCTTGGTATATATCAAAGATAATCGTTTTCAAAAAGAGCAAATTTTTACTTTGTTCAACATCACAAAGCTCCGCCCTAAAATCGCATTATCTCGAAGCATGTTACGCCACTGTTTCCGAACTCAGGTGCTCCGCCTCTGCACAATTATATTTGCATCTTAAAACAATAACCTACCGATTTGCTGCCCCGTTTGGCCTTACCTCTTGGTCCTAAGGATCTTCCCTTAATCATGATCCCTGTTAGTTCCGATTTTGCACAATGCCCTGTCACAGGCGACTTCCGCCTAATGCCCCTCTAATGTGACCTCTGTCAAATGCCCTGTTACTGGTGACCTCCACCAAATGCCCTGTTGGTCCATTAGCCGAGAGACACAGAGATGCGTACCCCAGTTTTTCTGACGGTGTTAATGGCGATCAGCTGTTTGCGGTGGGGGGG
>MUZC01004424.1:407733-432836 GCA_002072015.1 Radix auricularia | reverse complement strand
GGGCAGGAGTCAAAGCCAACGTTTCTACTCAGATTCGAAGGTCCGTGTGCTAAGTTTTTTTAAAAAATTTAAAGAAAAAAATAACAGGTGCGTACTGCATCCATTTTCTGTACAATATTTTACAAAACACTGCTGCGCGGCGTCGGTCAAATAGATATCAGGGAACAATAGACAAAGTTAATGTGCCTTCCTAATGACAAACAATGATGAACAGCGTTGGTTATAGATTCATTTATTGTTTAGGACTTAATGCTTGAATTTTAAAAGAAAAATATTGTGGATTAAACAATAAATCTAGTGGCTAGACAAATCTCACTTGACATGCCAGCATATTACATCGTTGTCAGTGGCAAGTGGGAGAAATGGGGTGGAGAGTTTCTTTATAATTTAAAACATTTAAAGCTGGAACGTTTGATATGTCTACCGTTCAACAGAGAACTATCATCCCTGCAGTGCAACAGACAACTATCATGTCTACCTTATCTTATCTTATAAGTTACAGACCAGTGGCGTAGCTAGAGCTTTTGCCGCCCGGGGTGGTCTTTAATATGCCGCCCTTTTAGGGGCCGCCCATAAATGACGTCACGCTCCGTGGGGGGGACACATATTACGTCATTCAAAAACGCGCAACTTTTAATTAAAGTTCCACTTAAATATATGAATACCGACACTTTTTGAGCGATTTAAAATTTTTAAACGGTTTGGCGTTATAACAACCACTATGTACTAATATGCCGCCCTTTTAGGGGCCGCCCATAAATGACGTCACGCTCCGTGGGGGGGACACATATTACGTCATTCAAAAACGCGCAACTTTTAATTAAAGTTCCACTTAAATATATGAATACCGACACTTTTTGAGCGATTAAACATTTTTAAACGGTTTGGCGTTATAACAACCACTATGTACTAAAACAAATGTTGCACGAATCCGTTAATTAAAACTCAAAATTAAGATTTTTTTGTTTCACCATGGCTTTCCCCCTTTAAAAGAAAATGGGCATTTTTCGGAAATGGCTTTAATTTTTAAATGCCCACAAACGCCGCCCTTTGAATGAGTGCCACCCGGAGCGGACCGCCCCCACCGCCCCCTTTAGCTACGCCACAGTTACAGACGCTCCGTCTATACAAAAGATTATTGTGTCATATTCTTATCTATGGTTTGTGTCTAGTCCTGCTCTCTAATTAGAGTCTAAAATGATGATAAAGGGTTGGCTTTCCTGGTTTCCTCAGGCAACCCATACCATGCCCGAATTTCGGACGGGAAGAAAGAAAACTTGTATGTGTTTGTTCTTGCATATTGAAGAATAAAGGTGTTTTTATCCTTATGTCTATCAAAGGGTTGTAGTAAGTTTTCTCTGTGTTGTATTTCTAATTCATGATTAATTGCTTTTTGTATAATTATTATTTACTCTTAGTTCTTCTATCTCCAAGTGAAAACATTATGTTTAGTGGTAAAAAATGTTTATTTGTGCCCGTTCTTTTCCGCATTTTTTGCGAACGTGGGTAGGGTCAGCCAATCACAGTTTATGGTTGGCAAGCTATGGTTGTGAAGGGTGGTAGGCGGGTAAATAATTATAGGGCCCCCCTTTGTTTGCACTATCCATAAGCAAGTTAATGGCGTGTGCTGCGTCCCAGGCCGTATCTAGTGTTTAATATTTGCATTACAACAGCACCACGCTACAACACCATCACATCACCATCATATCACCATATAACCTCAGCACCACGGCACAACACCAGCATATCACCATATACCCTCAGCACCACGGCACAACACCATCATAACACCATTATATCACCATGTACCCTCAGCACCACGGCACAACACCATCATATCATCCTATACCCTCAACACCACGGCACAACACCATCATATCACCCTATACCCTCAACACCACGGCACAACACCATCATAACACCATGTACCCTAAACACCACATCACAATACCACATTCCCTCAACACCACATTCCCTCAACACCACATTCCCTCAACACCACGGCATCAAAAACTCAAATCCCCGTAACACCACACCTCCCCATCTCACAACAACTTGAGGCCAACACTACAGCCCCACAGTAACACCAGCATCCAATGTATTCTAACATGCCGCTTTATTGAGTCATTCACGTATCTAGACTCATCTACACTACCAACATGTGAGAATACCTGGCTTGGCTTGAACTCATGTTAGAACTCCTGGCCGGGCCTGACCTTATGTGAGAACCCCTGGCCTTACCTCATGTGAGAACCCTGGACTGACCTCATGTGTGAACCCCTGGCCTGCCTCATGTGAGAACCCCAGGCCTGACCTCACGTGAGAACCCCTGGCCTGCCTCATGTGAGAACCCTGAACTGACCTCATGTGAGAACCCCTGGCCTGAACTCATGTGAGAACCCCTGGCCTGCCTCAAGTAAGAACCCCTGACCTGGTCTCATGTGAGAACCCCTGACCTGGTCTCATGTGAGAAACCCTGGCCTGCCTCATGTAAGAACCCCTAACCTGGTCTCATGTAAGAACCCCTGGCCTGCCTCATGTAAGAACCCCTAACCTGGTCTCATGTGAGAACCCCTGACATGGTCTCATGTGAGAACCCCTGGCCTGCCTCATGTAAGAACCCCTAACCTGGTCTCATGTAAGAACCCCTGGCCTGCCTCATGTAAGAACCCCTAACCTGGTCTCATGTAAGAACCCCTGGCCTGCCTCATGTAAGACCCCTAACCTGGTCTCATGTGAGAACCCCTGGCCTGCCTCATGTAAGAACCCCTAACCTGGTCTCATGTAAGAACCCCTGACCTGGTCTCATGTGAGAACCCCTGGCCTGAACTCATGTGAGAACCCCTGGCCAGCCTCATGTAAGAACCCCTGACCTGGTCTCATGTGAGAACCCCTGGCCTGAACTCATGTGAGAACCCCTGACCTGGTCTCATGTAAGAACCCCTGACCTGGTCTCATGTGAGAACCCCTGACCTGGTCTCATGTAAGAACCCCTGACCTGGTCTCATGTGAGAACCCCTGGCCTGCCTCAAGTAAGAACCCCTGACCTGGTCTCATGTGAGAACCCCTGGCCTGAACTCATGTGAGAACCCCTGGCCTGACCTCACGTCCACATTCTCCAGGTCTCCAGGTGACGACTCGTCATCGCCATGCTCCCCCTCCCGCCACCAGCCACCGTTTCCAAACACCTGACCAGATCTCCGTTGTTGTCGCCTGCCAACATGACCGCGTGAGGTCACACACCCAGCTGACGTTGCTGAGCACTGAACCGTCCCGTCTCTCAGTTCAGGTCTGTAGCCCCGGGGGCTGGGCCTCGCCTCGTGTGATGTACATTACATCGACCGTTGAGTCGGTGTTATTGGGGGGGACGGGCCGGCATAGATGTTATCTCAGTCAGTGGTGATGTGCAGGGATGTTTTAGATTCACTCTCACTGTTTGATGGTTGTGTTGTGTTGTGTTGTGGCCAGAGTTTTAGGGTGTGGAGATGGAAGATGGCAAAACTTGGAATAATTAACACAACCAAAGTAAGGTAAGTGCTGCACACCTCTTTCACCCCGTTCATTTAACTGTAGATTTTCAGCTGTTGGGTTAGTCTGTCTGTTTTCTGTGTTTGTTTGTTCATATTTCAGTGTTCACTTCATCTACTTCATGTGTTCATCTACCCTATATATTATAACCTCAGTGTTATTATTATGTCTCTCCTCCTGTTGTTGTAACATTACACTGACCCCTGACCCCGATGCTCGTCTGTCAGGTGGTCTCACACTGGTAACTGAATACCCTACTTATTACATTTACTGGTTTAGATTGAGGTATGGAAGTAAAGGGAGGGGTGAGATCATTCGCGGTTTGACTGTAAATTAATTATTTTAAAAGAATTATGTCTCTCTTTTTGAATACCATACCCTTAAAAAATGTATGCGGGCGTCTATAACACACTTTCTCTCACTCCTATAATACACTTTCTCTCACTCCTATAATACACGTTCTCTCACTCCTATAATACACGTTCTCTCACTCCTATAATACACGTTCTCTCACTCCTATAATACACGCTCTCTCACTCCTATAATACACGTTCTCTCACTCCTCTAATACACGTTCTCTCACTCCTATAATACACGTTCTCTCACTCCTATATTTCCAACTTCACCTCTTGACTCTTTCTGAAACTTTCTGTTTTTTGTTTAGTGTCCACACAATTTGTTCCTGTCAGAGAAACTTTTGTCACGGATCGTTGGCAAAGTTTCTCTGTTGTTATCCCCCTTAGTTATGTTCTCTTACGAGCTATTCTCTTCACTAATCCACATCATCTCTCAATGAATGTCTTTTATATAACTGCCGAAATAATGGACAGGTCTAATTAACTTACATACACGCACACACAACCACACACACTCACACACACGTGCGCGAATATGCTCGAGAGTTTACTAATTAACACGTTCAGCAGCTTTGATAGAAAGTTCAAAACTTTGGACGCCATTTATTGTGAACACTTTACGAGCTCAGACAACGGTAAACACTTTACGAGCTTAGACAACTGTAAACACTTTACGAGCTCAGACAACGGTAAACACTTTACGAGCTCAGACAACGGTAAACACTTTACGAGCTTAGACAACGGTAAACACTTTACGAGCTTAGACAACGGTAAACACTTTACGAGCTCAGACAACGGTAAACACTTTACGAGCTCAGACAACGGTAAACACTTTACGAGCTCATACAACGGTAAACACTTTACGAGCTCAGACAACGGTAAACACTTTACGAGCTCAGACAACGGTAAACACTTTACGAGCTCAGACAACAAAGAAATTTAATTTGGGTGAGCAGTAAAATTCTTAACGTCTGGTCATGAAATTGCTCAACTTAAAGTGAAAAGAGGAGTGAGTTCGTGATAGTGTGTTTGTGTGTTGTTGTTTTGAGACAGAGAGAGAGAGAGAGAGAGAGAGAGAGCATCAGGGGGGTATGAAATGTCCCAGTGAGACCATAATGTCAGACACGATGACTTTAACGATGAGGTGAGCTGATCAAGTCTGGAAGCTGTGGACAAAATTAGGAATGTTTTAGTAGTGGGAAATTAGTATTTCAAATTATAAGAACACGATGCGTGATCATGAGTGTACATATTTATGATGGTAATCTGATCTTCAAAATTCAACTGAAAATTTTAAATTTCTTTAAATTGTACTTAATATTTCTTTGCTGTCCCACCCCCCACCCCCCAAAATTGAATTTTGAGGACTGCCGGTAACTTTGGTTCAATAATTTTGAAAGAGTGCACTCTTAGGGACTATTTTCTTTGTCCATCATCTCCGTTAAATTTCAGAAGAGACTGTGTCGAGTCTGTAGCGGAACTTCGGTCTTATAGAGATTCGTGTTTTGAATCCAGTCTTTCATATAATGCGTTGGACGTGGCTTCCATTACGAGATTCCCAACTTACTTTTCAAAATTTTACCCAGATAGACGGGAAACGTTGCCAGTCCGAATACGGATTTAGATGTAATCGCCCTACTTGGAAGATACTGTTTTACTGGTAATGTGTTACATGATATCGATATTCTATTGAAATCGTTGATGCTGTTTTTCGAATACCACCACTTTCTCCTTCATTAAAGTCCATCCAATTATGTTATGTTATTCAGTTCACAAAGTGAATTGTCAAAGTGGGTGCTCGCCCTTTATGGACACTAGTTGTTTTTTACGGCTGCGGATTTCAAGCCCACGAACAGCACAATCAGTATAGGAAACGTTCACCCACACACTCTACTAGGTTTATTCATGGGTACCCAGGTAGAAAAGTTGCGCCTGGGGACCCGTGACCCGTGACAATTTGGTTGCAATGTTTATACCAGTCATGGCGAACCTTTTTGGGGGCACGTTCCCAAAATTTAAATTTAAAAAAACTCACCTTTTTTATAGTAAAGTCCCCACACTTAAAAAAAAGCCCCGAAAATTGAGGTTTGGCTTGGCATGTTTGATTAAAGAAGGAATATTTTAGTCACGTGCCGCATGACGAGGTTCTACGTGCCGACCGTGACACGCGTGCCATAGGTTCACCGTCACTGGTCTATTCCAAACTGCGGCTCGCTTGTGACATGCGGGTCTTCTGTTTTCACATTGCGGCTTTCGAACAATTGATCAAATAAAACTTTTAATTTAAAATATACGTAGTGAAATATGATTAACACAAAAACGCCATCAGAAAGATATCTGTCAACGGGAAATAAAATTGTATACCGGCAAACTACAATGTATTTTTTTTATCTTTACGGGAAACAAAACTCGCTTCGTTCAAAGAGATATTGGTTGTTTGAATGAATCAAAATAGTAAAATACGACCGAGCAAAGAGATATTGGTTGTTTGAATGAAGTAAAATACTTCCTAGACTAAGGATGGTTTGTAAATGATGACTTTGAAATACACCGACGAAAACTGAGTTACCCGTTGAGACGAGCCAATACCCCCCTTCACTCCTCCCTCCACTACTGTGCCCACCATACTTTTTAAAAAATCCTTTTATTATTGGGTTTGGTTTGTTTGTTTTTTTAATTTAAAATCTGGACAGAAACAAAGGGTTGAAAGAAGTAATTTCGGCTTGATTTAAATTTTAAAAGTTGAAGGGAGTGATTGGTTTGTAAATGATTGGTGATATAAATGTTTGGTGATATAAATGTTTGGTGTATTTACTGTCACCAACCACCACCCGCCCTCAAGTGTCGACCTGCTGAATGACATACCTCGCACTCGCAGCCGCTGAAAACATCTATAACAAACCCGCGATCTTTCATTCACTTGCTTGTCTGTGTTCGTTAACACGCGTAAGGCTAACAGAAAAGCTCATGTTAATGAGACGTACAGAGATGTCAGTATTTAAAGTTAATCAATTCAATAGTTTCAAGCCACTGTGCCCGTATGACCTGACTGAACACTACATGAATGTTGTTGATGTTTTCAGTTTAATTTAGTGTTCGTTTGAGTATGACGAAAGCATTTACAATTAAAGTTTGTAATGCAAAAAAGTTCACAATAGTTTTACCGGAACCATACCGGTGGCTACTGCGTGAAGTGAGAAGTGGCTGGTGGATGTGTTGTATGGCTGGTAGATGTGTTGTATGGCTGGTAGCTATGTTGTATGGCTGGTAGCTATGTTGTATGGCTTGTAGCTATGTTGTGTGGTTGGTAGCTATGTTGTATGGCTTGTAGATGTGTTGTATGGCTGGTAGCTATGTGGCATGGCTGGTAGCTATGTTGTATGGTTGGTGGATGTGTTGTGTGGCTGGTGGATGTGTTGTATGGCTGGTAGATGTGTTGTATGGCTGGTAGATGTGTTGTATGGCTGATGGATGTGTTGTATGGCTGATGGATGTGTTGTATGGCTGGTGGATATGTTGTATGGCTGGTGGATGTGCTGTATGGCTGGTAGCTATGTGGCATGGCTGGTAGCTATGTTGTATGGCTGGTGGATGTGTTGTATGGTTGGTGGATGTGTTGTATGGCTGGTGGATGTGTTGTATGGCTGGTAGATGTGTTGTATGGCTGATGGATGTGTTGTATGGCTGGTGGATGTGTTGTATGGCTGGTAGATATGTTGTATGGCTGGTAGCTAAGTTGCATTGTACAGCTGTCATGACGCATACCCGGGCAGCTTTTTTCAACAATATCGACAACCCTACACTCCGCACACATTCAGTTAAATGACACTCATTCTTAATAGATAGACAATTCAAAAAAAATATTTTCTGTTTGTTTTCTGTCTGTTTGTCTGTTTGCCGTAACGAATCCCTCGGTCGAAGTCTTTCTCAAATCTCCGCTCACGACCTAGTGTCTGGCCACCGAACTTAAAATTCAAGAAACATCTGAGGCTGATTGTTTTTTTATTGTTCCTCTTTTCTGTATCTGCCCCCTCCCCCCTCCCCGTTTTTTTTCTTTCTTTTTTTCCCCATTTCAATATAAAATAATTTTATGTTGGGTTCACCAGTTGAATGTTGAGTGGTGTTATTGAAGCCTGTTTATGGCGATTTATTCACTTTTATTGAACAACATCTACATTGTACGGGAATTCACATCCGCTTTAATTATATAACGTCTACATTAGAATATGTAATATGAAATAAAGATGACTGTCATTTCAAAGATATCTTGTGGCGCTTCACGCAAACTTTTCTAGTGGTCATTGATGTCATATTCTAGAGGTCATTGGCGTCATCTTCTAGTGGTCACAGTGGTAACTTCTCCCACCTCACTCGGCCACTGACCTCTGATCTGTTACCACCTACTATGTGATGGACATCATCTTCTAGTGGTCACTGCTCCCACCTCACTCGGCCACTGACCTCTGATCTGTTACCACCTTATACTATGTGATGGACATCATCTTCTAGTGGTCACTGCTCCCATCTCAGTCGGCCACTGACCTCTGATCTGTTATCACCTACTATGTGATGGACATCATCTTCTAGTGGTCACTGCTCCCACCTCACTCGGCCACTGACCTCTGATCTGTTACCACCTACTATGTGATGGACATCATCTTCTAGTGGTCACTGCTCCCACCTCAGTCGGCCACTGACCTCTGGTCTGTTACCACCTACTATGTGATGGACATCATATTCTAGTGGTCACTGCTCCCATCTCACTCGGCCACTGACCTCTGGTCTGTTACCACCTACTATGTGATGGACATCATCTTCTAGTGGTCACTGCTCCCATCTCACTCGGCCACTGACCTCTGATCTGTTACCACCTACTATGTGATGGACTTCATCTTCTAGTGGTCACTGCTCCCATCTCAGTCGGCCACTGACCTCTGATCTGTTACCAACTACTATGTGATGGACATCATCTTCTAGTGGTCACTGCTCCCATCTCAGTCGGCCAATGACCTCTGATCTGTTACCACCTTCTATGTGATGGACATCATACTACATCGCCACCAAAGCGTGACGTTCATTCATGCGTGACATCCGCCAGTATCCGCATTCCATTGTTGATCTCTACCTACCAGGCGAGTTCACTGTATGAAATAGCTTGTTAAATAAAGTGAAGTATAGAGTTGGTACATAGCTTTCATCATGCGTCAACAGGGGCGTAGATAGTTTAAGTGTGTTGGAAGTGAACAGGGGCGTAGATAGTTTAAGTGTGTTGGAAGTGAACAGGGGCGTAGATAGTCTAAGTGTGTTGGAAGTGAACAGGGGCGTAGATAGTTTAAGTGTGTTGGAAGTGAACAGGGGCGTAGATAGTTTAAGTGTGTTGGAAGTGACCAGGGGCGTAGACAGTTTAAGTGTGTTGGAAGTGAACAGGGGCGTAGTTAGTTTAAGTGTGTTGGAAGTGAACAGGGGCGTAGATAGTTTAATATATTGGAAGTCAACAAGGGCGTAGATAGTTTAATATGTTGGAAGTCAACAGGGGCGTAGATAGTTTGATAAGTTGGAAGTCAACAGGGGCGTAGTTTAATAAGTTGGGTGTAGTTGCTCAATTTAATCTTTTTTTCCCCAAAAATGAAACAATTAGACTACGGTGGTCTCTAATCTACACATGAGATCAAATCTTGTAAGGTCACATGAGGTCACATGAGGTCACAGGTCACAACCCCCATCTCTTCGTTATACCTGCTGCTGTGACACACAATTGGGCCCCATCCTGTCTCGCGGTCTTACACACCTCACCTCTACTGAGGGCCGGATTGAGACTTGATGGGACCCTAAGGTATTTTAGACATGGGGGGGGGGCCTTTTGAAGTCCAGATAGTGTGTGTCAGTGTCAAATATGGGGTTGTTGTTTTTTTAGCAAATAAGGCAAATAGGTAGATCCAGCGCCTGTGTTACACATTTCACCTGTTACACACCTCGAAAATACTACACACCTCACCTGTGTTACACACCTCACCTGTGCTACACACCTCCCCTTTGTAACACACCTCACCTGTGTAATACAGCTCACCTGGACTGTTAGCTCTCTAACCTGTTTGCTGTGTGACCCCGTGTTTATTGTGTCAACCAAACAACGCCAGCCCTTAGCGTCTGGGCTTTGTCCGGGGTCAACCAGGATTTGTACTTGTCAGTCCGACACGCAATCGTCCATCAGTCTCCAGTGGTCAATCATCTAGACCACGTCAAGACACACAGACGTCCATCAGTCTCCAGTGGTCAATCATCTAAGACCACGTCAAGACACACAGACGTCCATCAGTCTCCAGTGGTCAATCATCTAGACCACGTCCAGTCACACAGACGTCCATCAGTCTTTAGTGGTCAATCATCTAGACCACGTCCAGTCACACAGACGTCCATCAGTCTCTAGTAGTCAATCATCTAGACCACGTCAAGACACACAGACGTCCATCAGTCTCTAGTGGTCAATCATCTAGACCACGTCCAGTCACACAGACGTCCATCAGTCTCCAGTGGCCAATCATCTAGACCACGTCCAGTCACACAGACGTCCGTCAGTCTCTAGTGGTCAATCTTCTAGACCACGTCCAGTCACACAGACGTCCATCAGTCTCTAGTGGTTCATCATCTAGACCACGTGCAGTCACACAGACGTCCATACGTCTCTAGTGGTCAATCATCTAGACCACCAGTCTCCAGTGGTCAATCATCTAGACCACGTCCAGTCACACAGACGTCCGTCAGTCTCTAGTGGTCAATCATCTAGACCACGTCCACCCACACAGACGCCCATCAGTCTCTAGTGGTCAATCATCTAGAACACGTCCAGTCACACAGATGTCCATCAGTCTCCAGTGGTCAATCATCTAGACCACGTCCAGTCACACAGACGTCCATCAGTCTCCAGTGGTCAATCATCTAGATCACCAGTCTCCAGTGGCCAATCATCTAGACCACGTCCACCCACACAGACGTCCACCAGTCTCTAGTGGTCAATCATCTAGACCACGTCCAGTCACACAGACGTCCATCAGTCTCTAGTGGTCAATCATCTAGACCACGTCCACCCACACAGACGTCCATCAGTCTCTAATGACCAATCATCTAGACCACGTCCACCCACACACTTCCACCAGTCTCTAGTTGTCAATCATCTAGACCACGTCCACCCACACAGACGTCCACCAGTCTCAATATGTCAATCATCTAGACCACGTCCACCCACACAGACGTCCATCAGTCTCTAGTGGTCAATCATCTAGACCACGTCCAGTCACACAGACGTCCATCAGTCTCTAGTGGTCAATCATCTAGAACACGTCCAGTCACACAGACGTCCACCAGTCTCTAGTGGTCAATCATCTAGAACACGTCCACCCACACAGACGTCTATCAGTCTCAATATGTCAATCATCTAGACCACGTCCACCCACACAGACGTCCATTAGTCTCTAGTGGTCAATCATCTAGACCACGTCCACCCACACAGACGTCCATCAGTCTCTAGTGGTCAATCATCTAGACCACGTCCAGTCACACAGACGTCCACCAGTCTCTAGTGGTCAATCATCTAGAACACGTCCACCCACACAGACGTCCATCAGTCTCCAGTGGTCAATCATCTAGACCACGTCCACCCAGACGTCCATCACGCGTCTTGCTTTTAAATTGTTATTTGTACGATGGGTTCCCCTAGCCCTTTAAAAAAATTAAATTGGGACCTCTTTCGCCAACGTCGTCATGTAAACTCTCACCTGTATGACATCTGCCTGTTGTTATATGACATCCTTCTGTTATATGACATCCTTCTTTTATATGAAATCCGCCTGTTGCTATATGACATACACCTGTTATATGACATGTAACTGTTGTTATATGACATCCATTTGTTATATGACATCCGTCTGTTTTATATGACATCCGCCTGTTGTTATATGACATCCGTCTGTTTTTATATGACATCCGTCTGTTTTTATATGACATCCGCCTGTTGTTATATGACATCCGCCTGTTGTTATATGACATCCGCCTGTTGTAATATGACATCCACCCGTTGTTATATGACATCCGCCTGTTGTTATATGACATCCGCCTGTTATATGACATCCGCTTTTTTATGACATCCGCCTGTTTTTATATGACATCCCCCTGTTGTTATATGACATCCGCCTGTTGTTATATGACATCCACCCGTTGTTATATGACATCCGCCTGTTGTTATATGACATCCGCATGTTATATGACATCCGCCTATTGTTATGTGACATCCTTCTGTACTCCAGGGGTGAAGTGATGCCACAGTAACTGCTGGGAGTCATGTAACCCACACCAGGTGACGGGAGACCTTCTGTACTACAGGGGTGAAGTGATGCCACAGTAACTGCTGGGAATCATGTAACCAGGTGACGGGAGACCTTCTGTACTACAGGGGTGAAGTGATGCCACAGTAACTGCTGGGAGTCATGTAACCAGGTGACGGGAGACCTTCTGTACTACAGGGGTGAAGTGATGTCACAGTAACTGCTGGGAGTCATGTAACCAGGTGATGGGAGACCTTCTGTACTACAGGGGTGAAGTGATGTCACAGTAACTGCTGGGAGGGGAGGGGTAGCACCGAAGCTCACCGGGGGAGGAGTAGCACCGAAGCTGACGGGGGGAGGGGTAGCACCGGAGCTCATGGGGGGGGGAGATTTGATGCAAAGAAAATGTTTTTTCAAATTTTACTCTCAAACCAAAACAACTTTGTTGACTTGCTCACGTTCTTGGCGCGTGCGATGACGTGGTGTTTTGGTGAGCGACCAGCAAGGCTTGACATTAGGCATGTAGGTTAAAACAGGGGCGTCCTACTACTATTACTAATGTAACGCGTGGTCAGAGGCGTAGCTTGAATTGGCTTAGAAGGGTGAGCGGGTCCAGGATGGGGTCTAATTTCAACAGTTGGGTAACATTTTTGCGTGATTTAAGTGTGCCACATTCTAACGACCCAGTGGGTGAATGAAACTGACCGGTACAAAGTCATTAGACCAATATGGCGTCACATTCTTCAATATGTTGGTAGATGCACTGGGTCAGGTCATGAGACCGCCGCAGTGCAGTCTGGGCCAGGGTCATGGTAGCGGAATGCATCTCTTGGTGGCAGTACCATAGTTGATACCATCGACATTTGGCGCTCATAAGTTTGCGGACCAGAATATCAATTTATCAAATCAGATGTCTTCAAACTCTTTAAATTAAAAAAAAAAAACTGATAATGCCACTATGAATATGAAACAGTAACATTTGTGAAGACTTGACAATCATGAAGGATGATAATCGCGGTTTTTGTGACATATTTCTTTTAGCCGTGGCTGACGGCTAGCGGGATTATTTGACACTTCACATTGAATTGAGAGCTTCGTATGTTGTAGATAATCTTCGGTATGGATTAAAGGATTTACCATTGAGGGAAAAAACACGCTGTAACAAAATATATTTAGCTAATCTGTTAAATCTGTGACTAAGCAAACTTCTATTCTTTGAACCTAGTGGGTATCAATTAGTATCTTTGGTTCAGATATCGATTATTTGTTGGGTCTCAAGTGAGTATCGAGTATTTCTTCTGTCTCTATTGAGTATCGATTATTTCGACGTTTACATTGCATATCATAATTTGTTGCGTCTGTACTGAGTATCGATTATTCACTGAGTCTATATTGAGTATCGATTATTTGCCGTGTCTCTAGTGGGTCTCTCTCTGGTTCAGATATCGGCTATTTATTATCCTAGGCAGCTATAAATTATCACATTGTCTATGGTATGAGTATCTGCTGTACCTCGGGTCTGCGTGACATTGTCCCTAGAGCAGATACCGGCTCGTTGTGATATCTAGTCCAGGTATCGCTTTATTCATTGGGTCTTTAATGCAATAACCGATTTTTTTAAAACTTGTTTTATCAACATGTGTTGATTATTAATCGCTTTGTCTTAGCAGGAATCGATTATCGCGTCTGTATTTCGAGCATCCATTAATTATCGCGAATCTATTCATCGCGAGTTATTTTTCATCTATCAATCATCGTGTCTACAGTCTATGTGCCGGTAATTTGTATACTCTATCGACCTTTCGTTTCTCGTTCATTCAGGAATGGTCAAAGGGATATTTTATTTAGTGAGCGAGTTTGTAGGGCTCAGGAATTTGGTGGCACAATACCTTTGTTTTTTATTCTTCCGTCTAGATTACCTTCATGTATACCGTTTTACTTCCCTTGCCTACAAGATTACCTTTAAGTCTACCATATTACTTCCCTTGCCTACCAGATTACCTTTATGTCTACCAGATTACTTCCCTTGCCTACCAGATTACTTCCCTTGCCTACCAGATTACTTCCCTGCCTAACACCTTACTTCCCATGCCTCTGTTCATTGATTCACATTGATGTTTCCCTTTGTTTCGTCACGATTCACACATCTCACCTGTTTGTGTTTTCAATGACATTATGTAAATTTTGCATTTCTCAAGCCTAAGCGATGAAGTTTTACAGCTTGATCTGTCCCCATATTTTCAACTGGCTGAAAACTTAATCTAAGGATTTAACCATCAAATATATAATAAGAATCATCAAATAATTTAAGCAATTTTTCTTGATTCCTTCATGATTTGAATTTTTTTTAAAAACCCTATAGAAATGAAAACAAAAATTATATTTCCAAAATTGTGTCTTTCTCATTTAGGATGTATCTTTATATTGCTTTCTCCAATATGACCGCATTTGGAATGATCGCAAAGAAAACAAAGAGTGTGAACAACTTAAAAATCTGGCATCGGTGTTAATTCTGATTCCAGCAGGGCCGGCTTTAGGCATAGGCAAACTAGGCAGCCGCCTAGGGCCTCCTATTAGTCTCATCATTAGTGGGGTCAGGGCCGGCATTAGGCATAGGCAAACTAGGCAGCCGCTTAGGGCCTCCGATTAGTCTCATTAGAATCCTTCCATATGTATTTATTTTTGTATTCCATTTAGGGCCTCCAAATTCACTTAGCCTACGGCCTCCAATTCCCTTAGGCCGGCCTCACTTTTTGGTTTTTAAAATTAGACATTTAAACATGACAAGAGGACACCTGGAAAATTGAACAAAAACAAAATGTGTCGGCCAAAAGCTTTCATCAATGACCCCCCAAAAAAATAATTTATTATTAAAGTAACAAAAAAATTTGTTAGATTTGCAATGGGGCATAAAGCGGAGAGTCACTTCCCCTGATGCCCTTATGTCCTTTTTTTCCCTCTCTACTTGTCCCTAATATTTCCTGAACAACGATGCCAATTCCATGTTTAGCTCTACTCGTCCCTAATGTTTTTTCCATGACAACGACGCTAATTTGGCCGCCGATTGGTTAGTTTATTTAGGTCACCATTATGTCCACCGAGAGATAACTCTATTATTTTAACAGGTTGTTTTCATGGGAATCTTGTTGATCTCCCCGCACTTAAAATCGATGGTCCTTGACCCAGATAACGGCAGAGATGGGACTAACAGTGACTTCAAAGGCCGATTACTCTACCACGGAATTTGGGTTCTACAAGAATAGCTTAGAGATGCGCAGATTGTCTCCCTTGCCCCACCTCTATTTCATTTTTAAAAAAAAATTAATAGAAAATATTAATTATCCTATTATGTTTTGAGTAGTTTGTAAGATAAAAAAAAATGTTCTTGACTTTTTAAAATCATCCCCTCACGAGTTATGAACGTTTCAATAAATAATAAACGATTGTACAAATAATGAGATAAAGTTAGATAACTTGTAAAATTTACTCTCATATTTAGGGAGATAGAAGAAGTCTACCAAACAATATAACTGTTCTGTATACAAATTATGTAACTGTACTGTATACAGACTATGTAACTGTACTGTATACAGACTTATCGCGATGCTGGACACACACGAATCAGCTTAGCATTATGCCATGAACCCCCTCATCATTATCTGAGAACCACTTGCCCAAGAAACCTACAAGCTCTGTGCTGTGTGAAGCCAACAATTAAATCAGCCCCAGCTGTTTGTATGTAACCATTCACCATTCACCGCGTGCTGATGTATGCCGCCCAGATGGAGCGTACTAATTGACCCGTGTGACGTGTAGACCGGGGTGCCCTGATGTAACAGTGAACCAGACGAATCAAGCAGTGCCCGTAGTCAACCTCACTCTGATCTTGGATAGTCTACTAGTAGTTCGTTCCCACGAGCGGCGGTGTTGTTTTGTGTGTCCGTACGTGCACTATCATTAACGCCATGTGGTGATACTTTAAATTAACCAACATTTAGAGTAGGAAGTGTCCAGTTCAGCTTAACCAGTCTATGGCATAGACTTTGCTGCTATCATTCGAGCTATTGTTCAGGCTATCTTATAGGCTGTTGTAGAGGCTATCTTTTTTCTTCTTTTTTTTTAAAAAGTTTCATGGAAAATATCCTCCCTACTGAAAAGATCAAGGTCTCCGAATTCTAGTTAAAACTTTGTGTGTGCTTTGACTCTCGGGACCAAAAGCTTTCACATATAAACACAGTTGAACAAGTTTTTCTCGTTATCACCCCTTACGACTTGTCTCTTGGTGTTAATCAATTTATTATCATCGTGGGAGTTTATTCAAATATTTAAAATCTACAATAGATCAGACCAAGTCTTCGAGTGATTAATATAATGATTGCTAGCAGTTGCCACACTGACCAACAGTATTGAGATGACCCGTGGTGTTTAGGTGACCCGTGGTGGTTAGATGACCATTGGTGTTTAGATGACCAGTGGTGTTTAGATGACCCGTGGTGGTTAGATGACCAGTGGTGGTTATATGACCCGTGGTGGTTAGATGACCAGTGGTGGTTAGATGACCAGTGGTGGTTAGATGACCAGTGGGGGTTAGATGACCCGTGGTGGTTAGATGACCAGTGGTGGTTAGATGACCAGTGGTGTTTAGATGACCTGTGGTGTTTAGATGACCCGTGGTGGTTAGATGACCAGTGGTGGTTAGATGACTAGTGGTGGTTAGATGACCAGTGGTGTTTAGATGACCCGTGGTGTTTAGATGACCTGTGGTGTTTAGATGACCAGTGGTGTTTAGATGACCAGTGGTGTTTAGATGACCTGTGGTGTTTAGATGACCCGTGGTGTTTAGATGACCCGTGGTGTTTAGGTGACCCGTGGTGTTTAGATGACCAGGGGTGTTTAGATGACCCGTGGTGTTTAGATTACCCGTGGTGTTTAGATGACCCGTGGTGTTTAGATGACCCGTGGTGTTTAGATGACCTGTGGTGTTTAGATGACCTGTGGTGTTTAGATTACCTGTGGTGTTTAGATGACCCGTGGTGTTTAGGTGACCCTTGGTGTTTAGATGACCGGTGGTGTTTAGATGACCGGTGGTGTTTAGATGACCCGTGGTGTTTAGATGACCCGTGGTGTTTAGATGACCCGTGGTGTTTAGATGACCAGGGGTGTTTAGATGACCAGGGGTGTTTAGATGATCCGTGGTGTTTAGATGACCAGGGGTGTTTAGATGGCCAGTGGTGTTTAGATGACCAGGGGTGTTTACTTGACGAGGGGTGTTTAGATGACCCGTGGTGTTTAGATGACCAGCGGTGTTTAGATGACCCGCGGTGTTTAGATGACCAGGGGTGTTTAAATGACCTGGGGTGATTAGATGACCAGGGGTGTTTAGATGACCAGGGGTGTTTAGATGGCCAGTGGTGTTTAGATGACCCGTGGTGTTTAGATGACCCGTGGTGTTTAGATGACCTGTGGTGTTTAGATGGTCCAGGGGTGTTTAGATGACCCGTGGTGTTTAGATGACCTGTGGTGTTTAGATGGCCAGGGGTGTTTAGATGACCTGTGGTGTTTAGATGACCCGTGGTGTTAAGATGACCCGTGGTGTTTAGATGACCCGTGGTGTTTAGATGACCAGTGGTGGTTAGATGACTAGTGGTGTTTAGATGACCAGGGGTGTTTAGATGACCCGTGGTGTTTAGATGACCTGTGGTGTTTAGATGACCAGGGGTGTTTAAATGACCCGTGGTGTTTAGATGACCCGTGGTGTTTAGATGACCCGTGGTGTTTAGATGACCCGTGGTGTTTAGATGACCCGTGGTGTTTAGATGACCTGTGGTGTTTAGATGACCCGTGGTGTTTAGATGACCAGGGGTGTTTAGATGACCCGTGGTGTTTAGATGACCCGTGGTGTTTAGATGACCAGGGTGTTTAGATGACCCCTGGTGTTTAGATGACCTGTGGTGTTTAGATGACCCGTGGTGTTTAGATGGCCAGGGGTGTTTAGATGGCAAGGGGTTTTTAGATGACCCGTGGTGTTTAGATGACCTGTGGTGTTTAGATGACCTGTGGTGTTTAGATGACCTGTGGTGTTTAGATGACCCGTGGTGTTTAGATGACCCGTGGTGTTTAGATGACCCGTGGTGTTTAGATGGCCAGTGGTGTTTAGATGACCAGAGGTGTTTAGATGACCAGGGGTGTTTAGGTAACACGTGGTGTTTAGATGACCAGAGGTGTTTAAGTGACACGTGGTGTTTAGATGGCCAGTGGTGTTTAGATGACACGTGGTGTTTAGATGACCAGGGGTGTTTAGGTGACACGTGGTGTTTAGATGACCAGTGGTGTTTAGATGACCCGTGGTGTTTAGATGATCAGGGGTGTTTAGGTGACACGTGGTGTTTAGATGACCCGTGGTGTTTAGATGACCAGGGGTGTTTAGATGACCAGTGGTGTTTAGATGACCAGTGGTGTTTAGATGACCTGTGGTGTTTAGATGACCCGTGGTGTTTAGATGACCCATGGTGTTTAGATGACCAGTGGTAGTTAGATGGCCCTTGGTGTTTAGAGGACCAGTGGTAGTTAGATGGCCTGTGGTGTTTCGATGACTTGTGGTAACACGAGGCTTATATAAAACCATTCGTCCACCATGTTGTCGTATGGTGTTCATTAAAACAATCTACACCATATTTGTGGTTAGTTTCCCCGCTTCCAGATGTTTTCATTTACGTGCAGATAGCCGTGTATTAACTTAACATATTTTCATGTTTTGTTTCGTTAATTTTATTCCACTTGATCATAAATAAAAAATACAGTTACTGCGTTATAAAAACGTCCGTGGAAATTAATGCCAAATATTAAATTCCAACATGGTGATCACCGGAAGTAAATTGGATTTTGGGTTAGCGAGGAAGGTCAGAAGGTCAAGGATTTCATTCGACTGGCGGTAAGTTGCCTGGTCCATACAAGAAAGATTTCGTGGGGACACATTGTTTTTATCATTTTCTAATTTTTTTACGCCCATCCACCCTTGAATGAAATTATGAATTAGACCAGTTTTTATGTACAACAGTCTTGGGTGTCTTTAACTTTTTAAAGAAGATTTGATACTGTAAAGCATTAAAATTTGTGCAGCTTGAGCCGAATTTAATCTGTAGTAAAATGTCTAAGTATTACACTAGTAATTTATTCAGACAATAAGTTGTTAAGACAGTTTTTTTATTATAAAGACTTCACCAACAGATCCCCCCCCCCCCTGATGAACATCGACCAATGCTCTATACATATGTCTTCTTGTTTTTTATTTGTTGAAATCAATTTAAATAAGTGTCATCGGATCACAAGTTTTTCTAAAATGTATATGCCCACCCGAAATATGTATGCGTGCCCGCACGTGTGTGTAGGTGTGTTGGAGATAGATATTTTGTGTGCGTGGAATGTGGAAGTGTGTTTCCCCACATCGCTAAGACAATCAGAACCCTCCACAGTTACGATAACATGGGGAAATTTGAATTTAAACTTGACAAGCGTATTGGAAAGATATTAATACTTGTTTTATAAATATAAAGTCATTGATGAACTATCACAAATCATAGAAATATAAAGTAACTGATGAACTATCATAAATCATAGAAATATAAAGTAATTGATGAACTATCACAAATCATAGAAATATAAAGTAATTTCATGAACTATCACAAATCATAGAAATATAAAGTAATTGATGAACTATCACACATCATAGAAATATAAAGTCATTGATGAACTATCACACATCATAGAAATATAAAGTCATTGATGAACTATCACACATCATAGAAATATAAAGTAATTGATGAACTATCACACATCATAGAAATATAAAGTAATTGATGAACTATCACAAATCATGACGTTACTATCAAAACATTCTCCCCTACATAAGTCTTTTGATTTCCTCACACTGCAGCATTGTTTGGCCTAGGTTAATGTCCTATTTTATACTTAACTAGCCGACCCGTGTCGTAGCATACACCGCTAATGATTTAGTGACGGGTGAAGACTTAATGGGGGTGGGTTTGGGCAAACGACTGTGAGTGAATGAAAAGAAGGAACCCTGGATGACTGAAAATAGGGTTTGGAAGATACAGACATATCTTTTTGAACTTTTGGCCCTGTTAGCAAACCAAACCAGCCGGAATCGAAGTGAAAAATGGGAATGCAACATGGCTCAGACGACTGTAGGAGATACCAAAGCGGCTGTGAACACAGGAGCGATGAGGTACACACTGCTGAGGGTACACACAGTTGCGCATGCCTGGAGAGTGAGGGAGGGCGCCTAAAGTATTCATTTTATGAAAGTAATTATTAAGGAGAGTTTATGACAACTTTTCTGTCACTGAGCACAACGGAGAGCACGAAGTTATTTTGCCACTGTCGAGAAACAAATCTTACAGCCGTGTTGCAAGTCATGTTCGAAAGGTAGTGGGAAATGAACGGGGACAAACACAAACATTTTTAAAAAATTAAAAAAGTAATGTCTTAGCTGGGGCTTGAACCTACGACCTTCCGAGTGTTGGGCGAATGTAATAACCACCACACTACGAAATACATGCTATTCTGTTGTCCTGAAAGAACAAATTAATTGAATTCAATTAAATGCATTATTGGTCTCGATGACCCCCCACCCTCTGCACTACCTTTTCATGTCAGCTGATTAGTCGGTGGTTTTAGACAGCTTGGTTGAACCATGAGGAGAATTATACATACATAACTGAAATAACTATGTACTTTCTCTTTATAAACTTTAATTGTATGCTATATTGTACCTATAATTGTTTAGTTTTTTGATAATTTTTAAAGCTTCCTATGATGTATCTATAAATGTATCCTTCTTTGCCAACTCTACCTTCATGTACCGTTGTTATACCTATAACTGTTCCCAACGTAACCACTTTGCTAACATAAATGTACCTTTGTTGTACCTTTAAATGTACCGTTGTATTACTTATAGCTGTACCGTTATTTTGTTTCAGGCACAGCTTGGCCAGTGTTGAACTTGGCAGCTGGGCAGCTAGAGGTCACAGACGTGGCTCCGCCCTCCCGCCATTTTGTTCGTCGCTGTCACCCACTGAAGCTTCTTCCCGTACAGAAATCTTACAGACGTGAGTACCAACCTGGGGCCTGGGACCAACGCATATAAGACATTTCGTTAATTTTTTTTTTTTTGTCCCAACAAATTGTTGTTTTTTCCAGTAAACTTTCCCACGTATAATCAAATGCTGTGAAAAAAAACCGTCTTATCTTAGATATACATACGCTCCTTCTATGCAGAAGATAATTGCGTCCACAGACCATAAATGATGAACTGTTGGCAAATTATGCAGCGTTCCCAGGACACGGGTATGAGGATTCCATTCATTACCCAGCCACCTAACTAATGTTAGGTACCCATTCGGAGCTGGGTGGACTCAGGGACGCCCTAGGGCTCGGGGAAAAAATATTTGCCTTCGCATGGATTCGAACCCGTGATCATCGGTACGCTAGTCGAGCGCGCTGTCATCATATGTTGTAAAAAAAAACTGTCTATTCTTACGTATTATCATATGTTGTGAAAGAACTGTCTATTCCCACGTATACGCCAGAACTTATCTGCCGTGTCCCACCCAGATGAATGTACGTAACCTCTAATCTCGCCGAACAAATTGATTGGTTCAGGGCCGGTCACTCTTAGATAACGAGAAGGTTGACACCAGGGGCGTACACTGTTTCCGTGTTGCACAAAGTTATCTACCCTGAAACTGACGGTAAAATCAGTTTTTTTAATAAAAAATATGATTTTTTTTTAATAAAAAAAAAAACAAAACAATATTTAATAACTACTTTTTAAAATTTTAACCGAAGACAATGTAATTTATGTCTATAATTTATTTCATGTACTCTATAAACAATCATTAGCCTATGGAACAGGTTTTGGTATGTTTTAGTTATAGTTATAGTCGTGTTATAAACCAATGTTTAAGAGGTGAACCTGTTGGCAGTTACTTCTTCATCTATAACAAAACTTTATAATAAACGTATTAAATATAAAGTATTACAATTGTTAAGGCGGCAGATATAATTTAAGAAATAGGTCCCTAATAATGTTAATACTATATCCGCCACTGTAGTTAGATCATCAACTATATCAGACTCTAAAATGTGTAAGCTTTTGAACAGTCTTTTATCGCCAGGGTTACGATCATTTTTAGAGTTACCGTTCATGGCCAGAGTTACCGTTCATGGCCAGAGTTACCGTTCATGGCCAGAGTTAACGTTCATGGCTAGAGTTACCGTTCATGGCCAGAGTTACCGTTCATGGCCAGAGTTACCGTTCATGGCCAGAGTTACCGTTCGTGGCCAGAGTTACCGTTCGTGGCCAGAGTTACCGTTCGTGGCCAGAGTTACCATTCATGGCCAGAGTTAACGTTCATGGCTAGAGTTAACGTTCATGGCTAGAGTTACCGTTCATGGCCAGAGTTACCGTTCGTGGCCAGAGTTACCGTTCATGGCCAGAGTTACCGTTCATGGCCAGAGTTACCGTTCATGGCAAGAGTTACCGTTCGTGGCCAGAGCTACCGTTCGTGTCCAGAGTTATCGTCCATGGCTAGAGTTACCGTTCATGGCCAGAGTTACCGTTCATGGCCAGAGTTACCGTTCATGGCAAGAGATACCATTCGTGGCTAGAGTTACCGTTCATGGCTAGAGTTACCATTCATGGCCAGCTCTACCGTTCATAGCTAGAGTTACCGTTCATTGTTCTAATTTCCGCTGTTTGTTGAGCGGTCCCGAATCCAACCAAACCACCGATATCTCAGTGTGTCCGATATCTTCCGACATGTGATTGGAGCGATTAGACACAAGCCATTAGCTGTATGCGCACAGATAACCTCTAATCATCAAGGGACATGACTGTTAGTGTTCACTCTCCACCATGACGGATGTGCAATCACCACAACCTACCAATGAGATCACTCGCCTTAACACCTTTGATGGACACATCCTCCAACGCAACATTTGGAAAACGTGGGTGGTAAATAAATGAGTTGTTTAATTATTGTGCAGCCATGCGTACTATGCCTGAAAGGTAGATAGATACGGTGATATTTTTTTATTGAAGCTGTTTGTTCTAAGGAGTCGAGAGTATGTTATCACCCGCATTTAAAACAATGACTGATTTGCTATTAGTTCTAACGGCACGATTATGGCATGTTTTTATTGGAAATGAACATGTCAAAAAATAGATTCACATGTAGCCATAATGTCATGTTGGTCTTCATGTATACATGTATATAACTTCTAGGCATTCTGATTTATTTAAACTTTCCATCGATCTTCTTGTCTCGGGCCAACATAAATGCAGAGGCTGGTACATAGACACTCATAGGCTGAATGACTGTTTGTGACAGTTTGTGACAGGTGGAACCATGAGGTTCAGATGAATAACTGGGGCAGTTTGTGACAGGTGACACCGTAAGGATCGGCTGAATAACTGGGACAGTTTGTGACAGGTGACACCATGAGGATCGTATAATAACTGGGACAGTTTGTGACAGGTGACACCATGAGGATCTTATAATAACTGTGATAGTTTGTGACAGGTGACACCATGAGGATCGTATAATAACTGGGACAGTTTGTGACAGGTGACACCATGAGGATCGTATAATAACTGGGACAGTTTGTGACAGGTGACACCGTGAGGATCGGCTGAATAACTGGGACAGTTTGTGACAGGTGACACCATGAGGATCGGCTGAATAACTGGTACAGTTTGTGACAGGTGACACCATGAGGATCGTATAATAACTGGGACAGTTTGTGACAGGTGACACCATGAGGATCGTATAATAACTGGGGCAGTTTGTGACAGGTGACACCGTGAGGATCGGCTAAATAACTGGGGCAGTTTGTGACCATGAGGATCGGCTGAATAACTGGGACAGTTTGTGACAGGTGACACCATGAGGATCGTATAATAACTGGGACAGTTTGTGACAGGTGACACCATGAGGATCGGCTGAATAACTGGGGCAGTTTGTGACAGGTGACACAGTGAGGATCGGATGAATAACTGTGACAGTTTGTGACAGGTGACACCGTGAGGATTCGCTGACCGAAGAGGATTGGTTCCGAAATATTAGAGACAGCCATTGTTTTAAGCCCCTGTGTTGTTTGATTCGTTTCTTCAAACAAATAAAAACAAGGATCCCGGAATTCCTGGAATTAATGACGTCACACTCAAAGAACCATTAGACCCGTTTGTTTCTTAGTCATTTAACACATGATCGACTGGGATATTTAACACATTGCTCGACTGGGACATTTAACAAATCGGTTGACTGGGACATTAAACACATCGGTCGACTGGGACATTTAAAAAATCGGTCGACTGGGACATTTAACAAATCGGTCAACTGGGACATTTAAAAAATCGGTCGACTGGGACATTTAACAAATCGGTCGACTGGGACATTTAACAAATCGGTCGACTGGGACATTAAACACATCGGTCGACTGGGACATTTAACAAATCGGTCGACTGGGACATTTAACAAATCGGTCGACTGGGACATTTAACACATCGGTCGACTGGGACATTCAACACATCGGTCGACTGGGACATTCAACACATCGGTCGACTGGGACATTTAACACATCGGTTGACTGGGACATTAAGCTGTAGTTGAAAGTGAGAAGAGGTGGGAGGGAACCAGTGGTCTGGACCTGGGATCAGAGAAGCAGACGACATTGAGTTTGTGAACTAAAATCCTGACGATCTTCTTTGTTTCTCCAATGTTTATTTTTATTAAGGCCGCGCGCCGCTGAAATGAAACAATAACAAAAGTTGTGATGACTGTTTGAAGTAACATTACTCCCCCCCCCCCCCCCCCCCCCC
>MUZC01004424.1:358349-405968 GCA_002072015.1 Radix auricularia | reverse complement strand
TTTTTGACTACATTTAATTTTTCTGTCAAAGTTTGCTGATTTCCTTCCATGCTTTCCGGCGCGGCAACGCGGAACAAGAACTAGCAACTAGTTCTGGTAATTACCCGCGCCGGTCGGCAAATTTGTCGCCTCGAGACACCCGCGTCCTCTATGAACACCTGCAAAGCAAAAATAGAAACATTCCTCGCGCGAGTTCGCGCGGGTCGACTCGCACGTGCGATTTCCCGAAACCCGCCGCCTCTATAAACGCTAGCTATGGTGTACTCTAGTCCTCAAAACGGTGGTTACTGAATGTTCGGACCTACGTTTTTATGTAGGTCAGGGCAAGTGTTCATCTAGGTCAGGGCACGTGTTCATGTAGGTCAGGGCACGTGTTCATGTAGGTCAGGGCACGTGTTCATGTAGGTCAGGGCACGTGTTTATCTAGGTCAGGGCACGTGTTCATGTAGGTCAGGGCACGTGTTCATGTAGGTCAGGGCACGTGTTCATGTAGGTCAGGGCACGCGTTCATGTAGGTCAGGGCACGTGTTCATGTAGGTCAGGGCACGTGTTCATGTAGGTCAGGGCACGTGTTCATCTAGGTCAGGGCACGTGTTCATCTAGGTCCGGGCACGTGTTCATGTAGGTCAGGGCAAGTGTTCATCTAGGTCAGGGCACGTGTTCATGTAGGTCAGGGCACGCGTTCATCTAGGTCAGGGCACGTGTTCATGTAGGTCAGGGCACGTGTTCATGTAGGTCAGGGCAAGTGTTCATGTAGGTCAGGGCACGTGTTCATGTAGGTCAGGGCACGCGTTCATATAGGTCAGGGCACGTGTTCATGTAGGTCAGGGCACGTGTTCATCTAGGTCAGGAGTAACAACTTTCCGAATGTTCAGCGTACCCCCAAAATATCTGAGCAGATCCTACATAACCTCCATCTGTAGGATAGCAGTAATATTGTAATGTTGTTATTTTTTAATGTTGTTTTGCTGTAATGTTGTTATTTTGTAATTTTATGTTGTCATGTTGTAATATTGTTATGTTGCAATATTGTTATGTTGTAATGTTGCTCTGTTGTAATATGGTCTTTTTGTAATGTTGTTATGTTGTAATGTTCTTTTGTTGTAATGTTGTTTTATTGTTATGTTGTTGAAACAGAAACAAAAAATGGACACGTAGTTTCTGGCCTCAATCCCAGAGAGAACTGTATAAATTTCTGGAAGCACCTTGTGGCTTAAATATGTATTCAAAGAACATTTCCCATTTGTTGATATCACCACACCATGTCACACCACGTCACACCATGTCACACCACTGATAATCAAATAAAATTCTGAAATATCATCTTACGGTCATGAAATGTTAGCAATAACCTGACATGTCACATTGCATTGCCCGGGTACAATCACAAGTTTGATTTTCCTGATGATGTCGATTATTATAGAAATAGATTGACTGTTTTTTGCACTAACCGCAAAATTTTGCTTTTAAAGACAACAAGAAGTCTGCGTTCTGTGTCATCACAATGAGTAAAATACTTTAGTAATTTACCGCGACCATTTAAGGTTAAAAGTCAAACGTGAAAATGTATGGTCCCCTCAGCAATGCGGATGTCAACAAATCACGACGCAAAAGACGAGATAACTCGATACTAAGATTATACATAGCCCAACAAACAAACAAAAACATCGAATTACCAAGAATGTTTGAATGAAATTATAGTAATTCATGGGTGCTGATTTCAAAACTGCCGCTGCTTTTGCTGAATTGGCTCTAGTTTCTGAGATATTGGGCATCCATGAAAATATGATTGTACCCTTTGTGTAAAACAAATGAAATAAGTTTGGTGTCTGTTGTGTCTCATTGAAATTAATATATCTGAAGTTTTACAGCGCCATTTCTGTAGCATAAAAGCGGTTGGAAATATTTGATTTTGTTACCAACTAGAGATTATATATTTCGATGACATCATGGCGTTATGACATCAACACGAAGTTGAGATCGATTGACGAGTTTATCTCTGTCTATCTCGTTGTAATTAGTGAGTAAATTTTGTGTACTACGTCACATTGTATAGTTTTAGTTCGAAGACTGATTGTATTATATTACTTACAGTTTATAGTTGCTTTCTAAAGACATCATGAGTTCATCACGAAGATAATGCAAAAATAATTTGAATGTATTCTGTTACATCTGTGGAGAATACATGATTGAAAAGCAAGAAAAAATATAACCGAATTTGTGCAGCAGGCATATTTGGGCTCCCCATAAGGTCTGCAAAAACTGTGTGTAGAGCCTACGGCAGTGGACAAATGGTGAAAAGAAAAGTCTAAGTTTCGGTGTACCAATGGTATGGCGAGAGCCAAAATACCAATTTTGGTGATTGTTATTTTTGTATTGTGAATGTTAAAGGCTTCAATCGCCACAAGAAATCTAAGTGGGATTATCCTGATCTTGAATCTGCAAGGAATCTGGAATCAAATGGGACTACAAGACTACCATTCTGAAGACTGGCTTCTTTTTATAGACAGTTCCATTAGAAGCTTGAAATGTGCTCTGTTACACAATAGTAACCGTTATGCATCTCTTCCCATTGCTCACTCAACAACACTTAAAGAAGAGTATGAGAATATCAAAATAGTATTGCAGAAAGTCCGTTATTATGAGCATCAGTGGTCAATTTGTGTTGATCTAAAAATGGTAAACTTCTTGCTTGGGCAGCAGTCAGGATACACAAAATACCCATGCTTCATGTGCCTTTGGGATAGCAGGGCAAGGCAAGATCATTGGACAATAGTGACATGGCCTGCAAGGGAAACCATGACTGTAGGTAAAGAAAATATCATCAACAAGACACTGGTTGACAAAAATAAAATCATTCTCCCACCGCTTCATATCAAATTAGGTCTAATGAAACAATTTGTTAAGGCTTTGGACAAATATGGCAACTGTTTCAAGTATATTTGCAGATCATTCCCCGGATTGAGCATGGAGAAGCTGAAAGCTGGGATTTTTGTCGGTCCTCAGATTCGAAAACTCATCAACGATCGAAATTTTAATAATTTCGATGGATCACCTTGAAACATCTCCATGGAACAGTTTTGTTTCAGTTGTCAGGAACTTCTTAGGTAATAACAGATCAGAGAATTACGAAGAACTTGTGCAAGATATGCTCGCTAACTTCAGAAACATTGGAGCAAATATGAGCATCAACGTACATAACCTGCACAATCATTTAGACAAATTTCCAGCTAACCTTGGAGACTTTAGTGAGGAACAAGGCGAGAGGTTCCATCAGGATATGAGGGTGATGGAGGAAAGATATCAAGGAAGATGGGACATACATATGATGCCTGACTACTGTTAGAGCCTTCAGCGCAATTGCCGCAACGACACACACAAAAAGGAAGTCGAGCAAACAGCGATTTGCTAATGCATTACCAATTAACATATTAATCAATTAATTAAATATAACACTATTACACATATTTTTGAACAAATTTCTTTGAAATTTGAACAATTTTAAATATTTTGTAAAATAGAGCCAATTTAGCAAAAGCACTTACATATTTTAAATCAGCATAGTTGACTTTGTAAAAAATGATTCCAATATCACTGGCAATGAAATCACTGTTTACCAGTGATTGATGTTACAGAATTACCTCTCTTTGATCCTCAGAATCTCCAGCGCCATCATCCACTTGTTCCAGAGAAAACCTCTCAAAGACAATGAGCTGGGGGTCCTACAGGAACACGTCAGGTGGGTCATTGAACGTGTCAGGTGGGTCATTGAACGTGTCAGGTGGGTCATGGGGGTCCTACAGGAACATGTCAGGTGGGTCATGGGGGTCCTACATGAACATGTCAGGTGGGTCATTGAACGTGTCAGGTGGGTCATTGAACGTGTCAGGTGGGTCATGGGGGTCCTACAGGAACATGTCATGTGGGTCATTGAACGTGTTAGGTGGGTCATGGGGGTCCTACAGGAACATGTCAGGTGGGTCATAGGGGTCCTACAGATACATGTCAGGTGGGTCATTGAACGTGTCAGGTGGGTCATGGGGGTTCTACAGGAACATGACAGGTGGGTCATTGAACGTGTTAGGTGGGTCATGGGGGTTCTTCAGGAACATGTCAGGTGGGTCATTGGGGTCCTACAGGAACATGTCAGGTGGGTCATGGGGGTCCTACAGGAACATTTCAGGTGGGTCATGGGGGTCCTACAGGAACATGTCAGGTGGGTCATGGGGGGTCATGGGGGTCCTACAGGAACATGTCAGGTGGGTCATGTGGGTCCTACAGGAACATGTCAGGTGGGTCATTGATCGTGTCAGGTGGGTCATTGGAAGTGTCAAGTGGGTCATTGAACACGCCAGGTGGGTCATTGAACACGTCAGGTGGGTCATTGAACACTTCAGGTGGGTCATTGAACACGTCAGGTAGGTCATTGAACACGTCAGGTGGGTCATTGAACACGTCAGGTGGGTCATTGAACGTGTCAGGTGGGTCATTGAACACGTCAGGTGGGTCATTGAACACATCAGTGGGTCACTGAACATGTCAGGTGGGTCACTGAACATGTCAGGTGGGTCACTGAAAACGTCAGGTGGGTCATTGAAAACGTCAGTTGGGTCATTGAACACATCAGTTGGGTCATTGAACACATCAGGTGGGTCATTGAACACGTCAGGTGGGTCATTGAACACGTCAGGTGGGTCATTGAACACGTCAGGTGGGTCATTTAACATGTCAGGTGGGTCATTTAACACGTCAGGTGGGTCATTGAACACATCAGGTGGGTCATTGAACACGTCAGGGTATAAGTAAACGTCACAAAATAGCAAAATTCCATAACAAAAGTAAAATTTACGTCAAAACAATAAGATTTTTTAAAATGCAAAAAGGATTTCTAAAATTTAATGCTCATCTTTTATACCAAACAAATCTTTATTTTGGTTAGAAAACAACAGTTTACAAAAAATATATACTTAATCAAGGAATGTTGTTAGCACTACATCTTTATCGTTTATTATTATCTCTTACTTAGTTGTTACGAACTATTAAAGTAGAAACCTTTGCAAATAAATGATTTATTGAATTTATTGATCAATTTATTGACTTTAGGTTTCTCATCAACTCAGAGGCTGGTGGTTTGGTTCATGAATATTACAAGGTAAAGGATTTTTGTAAATAACTTTTAATTTTTTAATGGGTAAGATATTTTAAATTTAAATATTTAATAATTATTCAATTGATTACCTGGATAATTAATTCAAAGGATTCTACATCTCTTCAAACTTTACTTTCAAAATTAATGAAACAACAATCAGAACTTTAATTTTTAAATTCAAACATACCTTACATGCACAGCAATGTTATTATATGCTGTACTTAAGATATGAATGGAATGAATTAATCATTATTAGGGCTGTTATCGATTAGTTTAAATTTAATCGTTAAATTTTGAAAAATTACCGAATAATTATCGATAATTTTGATTAAAGCTAAAATAAGATAATGACATCATTAAACTGAAAATTTCAAGGGAAGAAACAAAAACAGGAAATTAACTAATTAATATTTATGGAAAAATTTAAATGTAAGTAGTTCAAAATAATGTCAATGAATTTAAATTTTATTATTGTTATTGTTAATTAATTAAAAACAATGTTAATTTTTTTAAAATCATTTCCTTATAAAACAGATTTTTTTAAAGTTTACACTTTAAAATTTATTTTTTTATATGGAGAAGATTGTATGTAAAAAAGCAAACCATTTCTAATTATTAATTAAATATTTATTAATATATCGCTTACATAATCAATACATTTTTCATTAATTTTAATTACTATTTTATCGGATAAAATAATTTTAATCGATAAATTTTTTACCGATTAATCGAGAAATTAATTGTTAATTTCCGCAATGCTAATGATTATAAATTTTACTAATTATACTGTGAGCCAGTGGCTGTCTGGGGTACTGCGCTATATAAATCATCATTTACAATATAACATCTCGCTATTTCTCCAACGCTACTCAGATACACCGGGTATATCAGCTAGTATTATTATTATAGTTACTGAGATGGTAACATCAAGCTTTTTGATTTTGACAGGATCAATTGTTGAGGAAAGGGATGATCATTCTAAGGGAGAAAATAAAAAATGAGCAAGGTGAGTTAAGTTTTCCTGTCCTTTGGTGTAACTGACAGACGGTTGCTGATTTTTAAGGTACATTCGTTTTTTAGTTTTGGAAGAGGAAAAAAGGGAAGTTATTTTACTGTAAAGTTTTGTGACACTTATTACAGAAATTATGTACAGGGTCAGTGTCGTCGCTAGGGGATGCGGTGGGGGTGGGCCGCCCCGGGTGACACCAACCCTATTGACGCCTCTGTAGAGGGTTGCTGTTATTTCTGTAAATTACACACAAGTAGAAAAAGTTCTTTTATTTCAATTAAATTTGCCCCATGAGAATCAGAATGTCCTTTAATAAACGTGTAGGATTTCCTTTAAATGATACACAACATTAAAACCTGCAACTAATTTCAAATAGAGAATTGTTGTGTAACAGTCATCTTTTATCAAGTCATGAACGTAATAATTTAGTTGAAGCCCCCTACCTTCAATTAATGCCTCGCGTCTATTTAGTGACACTTTTATTTAGTGACAATTTTATTTAGTGACAATTTTATTTAGTGACACTTTTATTTAGTGACACTTTTATTTAGTGACACTTTTATTTAGTGACACTTTTTTAGTGACACTTTTATTTTGTGACACTTTTATTTAGTGACACTTTTATCACTATTATTTAGTGACACTTTTATTTAGTGACACTTTTATTTAGTGACATTTTTATTTAGTGACACTTTTATTTAGTGACACTTTTATTTTAGTGACACTTTTATTTAGTGACACTTTTATTTAGTGACACTTTTATTTTAGTGACACTTTCATTTAGTGACACTTTCATTTAGTGACACTTTTTTAGTGACACTTTTATCACTATTATTTATTGACACTTATATTTAGTGACACTTATATTTAGTGACACTTTTATCACTATTATTTAGTGAGACTTTTATTTAGTGACACTTTCATTTAGTGACACTTTTATTTAGTGACACTTTTATTTAGTGACACTTTCATTTAGTGACACTTTTATTTTGTGACACTTTTATTTAGTGACACTTTTATCACTATTATTTAGTGACACTTTTATTTAGTGAGACTTTTATTTAGTGACACTTTCATTTAGTGACACTTTCATTTAGTGACACTTTTATTTAGTGACACTTTCATTTAGTGACACTTTCATTTAGTGACACTTTCATTTAGTGACACTTTTATTTAGTGACACTTTTATTTAGTGACACTTTTATTTAGTGAGACTTTCATTTAGTGACACTTTTATTTAGTGACACTTTTATTTTGTGACACTTTTATTTAGTTACACTTTTATTTAGTGACACTTTCATTTATTTTGGCACTTTTATTTAGTGACACTTTTATTTATTTTGACACATTTATTTATTTCGACACTTTTATTTATTTTGACACTTTTATTTTGTGACACTTTTATTTGGTGACACTATTATTTAGTGACACTTTTATTTAGTGACACTTATATTTAGTGACACTGTTATTTAGTGACACTTTTATTTACCCACACCCGCTGCCCTGTTGTTGACAATGTCCTGGCCTACCCCTTCCCCTCTAACTTCTGATTGGTGGCCAAATTTGATTGGAGGATTTCACTCTAGTTGACAAAAAATATTTTATTTATTGAAGGCAGATAACTTCTTGTCTTTCTGTTCAACAATCTAATTACCGGCCTTTAATTGGACGAGTTTTATCACGGAGTTGACCTTCGGGATGGTGACCTTGATGTTGTTGACCTTGTTGTTTGTTGACACCTCTGTGATGTGACCTGGTACAGCTGTGTTCCCGCCCACTAGCAGCTCAATGACTGTAAATAGAATGCCAGTTTGTTATTCCACGGAAATGTCGTCATGAACATGACAATTGATTTTGGCTAGACGCTTTGTACTCGCCTTTTACACGCCTTGTTCATGCTTTTTACTCGCCTTGTACACGCCTTTTACTCCGTAGCATAATCTTCTTCAGAAAGAAATCTCGAGGTTTCTATCAAGGACAGACTGCTAAGTTTTATCTTTAACCTCAGCAGCGGAATTACAGCCAATTGTGCACAACTGCTTTTATCTGTTAGTTCTTGCGGAGAGTCAAATTTAACTTTCTTCCCCAGAGACTAGATCTACTCCCTGCCACTTTCTGGGGTTTTTTTTTCAATGTAAAAGTTATCCAACAAATTATCCATTGATTTCCTGAATCATATGAAGTTGTCTGAAACATTATCATTTATATTGTCACGTCATGAAGTTGTCTGAAACATTATCATTTATATTGTCACGTCATGAAGTTGTCTGAAACATTATCATTTATATTGTCACGTCCTGAAGTTGTCTGAAACATTATCATTTATATTGTCACGTCATGAAGTTGTCTGTCTGAAACATTATCATTTATATTGTCACGTCATTAAGTTGTGTGAAACATTATCATTTATATTGTCACGTCATGAAGTTGTCTGAAACATTATCATTTATATTGTCACGTCATGAAGATGTTGTCTGAAACATTATCATTTATATTGTCACGTCATAAAGTTGTCTGAAACATTATCATTTATATTGTCACGTCATGAAGTTGTTGTCTGAAACATTATCATTTATATTGTCACGTCATGAAGTTGTCTGAAACATTATCATTTATATTGTTACGTCATGAAGTTGTCTGAAACATTATCATTTATATTGTCACGTCATGAAGTTGTCTGAAACATTATCATTTATATTGTTACGTAATGAAGTTGTCTGAAACATTATCATTTATATTGTCACGTCATGAAGTTGTCTGAAACATTATCATTTATATTGTCTCGTCATAAAGTTGTCTGAAACATTATCATTTATATTGTCACGTCAAAGACCAGGACAAAAATTAAAAATCATACAAAAAATCTTGCAGTCGGAGACTCTGGTAAAAAAGTCAAACTAAAATATCTTAGCAATTTTTTTAATGTACCAAGATATGGAGCATTGTCCAATTTAAAGACTATTCATAGCATCAATATAATTAGTGTTCTGAGCAAATATCTTATGAAATATCCATGAATCAATTAGAGAAAGCAAATATTTAATGGATTTTCAAGTGTCTCCAAATCATGTCAAAAAGTTCAAAGATATTTTTTAAATATTCAAAGATCTTATAACATTGTCAAAAGATGTTGTAAGATTGTCAAAAGTTCTTGCAAGATTGTCGGATGATCTTGCATGATTGTCAAAATATCTTTAAGATTGTCAATGATTGTGTAAGATTATAAAAAGATCTTCTAAGATTGTCAAAAGATTTTGTAAGAATGTCAAAAGATCTGAAAGATATTGTGCGTTATTGGCAATCAAGTGGTCAGCAGACACATGTGCCCGTTTGAAATTTCATTTCTTTATGAGAACTCTCGGGTGCTAAATATCTCGAACATCACCAGCAGATGGGGCATCGGCTGGGAAATCATACTCTCTGGGCAGAATTGTTTAAAGTGATTCTATTTTTACCATTTCTTACTCTCTGGGCAGATTTGTTTAAAGTGATTCTATTTTTACCATTTCAGGCCTGGAGCTACTCAAACAACTGGGGGAGACATGGGATTATTTTTTCAGAGAAATTTTACCAATTCTACAAGCCATCCTCTACCCACTGTCTTCTTCTTTGGTAAGCTGTATGTCCTACCATGTTTATGTTGTTTACACTACTCTTGTAAGCTGTATGTCCTGCCATGTTTATGTTGTTTACTGTACTCTTGTAAGCTGTATGTCCTGCCATGTTTATGTTGTTTGTTGTCCTCTTGTAACAGGGCCGGCTTTAGGCATAGGCAAACTAGGCAGCCGCCTAGGGCCACCGATTAGTGGGGGCCTCGCAAAGGAATCCTATAAAAATATTTCTCTAAAGAGCTAACTACGACCAAGTTCAAAACAACCAGAACCACCCAATTAGTGCAATACATTTACCTGCTGATTATTTGTAACTATTGCATGTTTAAAATGTTATGTTTTAAAATGTAAATTCATTCATTAAAATTTGTCCAGAAACATTTTCACAATACTGAAAAATGTGTAATCTAAACCTTACGATAAATATACACCTTTTGAATTTCAAATGTTTTAGTAGTAAACATGTAACATTTAAATGTTAAATGCTGTTGTAGGAATTAAAACATAAAAAATAACTCTAAGTATGGATTTGAATGTAGAAATTTTGTGTCCATAAAATTATCTGACAAAATTTTTTTAAAGCCGAAACTTCACTGATCTCTCAAAGTATACACATTTATTTTTTAGTTTTTATAGCTAAGCAACGATGGCAGCTGAAAACAATTTTTTAAAAAAATTATCATATTTGTCTGGTATGATTTATGTTGTTTTTTTTTTTTAAATTGTCTTTTCAATACTGAACATTTATTAAATAGTCGATATTTTTCGATTAGACCTTGAGTCTATCGCATTATAAATGTCATTTAAAGATCCAATTAGTCGATGATTTTCGTATAGCATTGATAATTCGCATTACTATTGTATCGGGGTAACGAATTTTTTTAAGTTAAAATTATTTTTTTAAAAAAAACGATTTGAGAACGACTATGACGCAAGAACGCCTAAACAGTCTGGTAATGATGTCTATCTAACGAGATATAGCTAAACCCAGTGGCGGCGTTAGGTAAGTGCGGGGCCTAGTGCCAGCAATGACCCCGCGGGGCCAGAGTACTAGTAAAGATCGCTAAGCACCAGTATGCTATGGTATTTAAAAAGGCAAGCGTTATTCGCACGGTTTTGACGTCATAACCATGCCGATAATTTTGAAAATTATTCGCACGGTTTGACCGTGCCGATAATTATTCGCATGGTTTTGAAATACTAATCTACACTTACTAACTACAAAGTTTAATAACTAATATATGTAATTTATTAGTATAATAGATATTTAAGTTTTAGGACTCTGACTACTGTTAATTGATTTAATTTTTGTTTAATTGAGTCAAATAAATATTATTAGACCTAATAGCCTGCACAAATAAAACAAATACAAATTACGACAATATTTAGTTACTGACAGACAGTGTCACTGAAGTCACTGTGACTGTGACTCAATGAGTCAATGGCTTACAAATTATGAAGATGACAATGATTATGAGATTTTGAACAAAAAAATATCAATTTTGCTGTCACTGATATTGATAGTAATAGTATTTGAGCAAGAATCTGAGTCTGAGCGGACCTGCATACCGCCGTTCGCTAATTAATTATTAATATTAATGATTTATAATTAATCATTTATTAATTAAAGTGAAAGACTTTATGATGGTAAAGCATCATTTAAAAACAAATTAAAAAGTGAGAGTCCGTACTCTGTTCTGTACTGTAAGTGTAAGTAAGACTGAACTGAGTATAAGTAAAAGAAGTATAAGTATAAGCATACGAGTAACTTCAGTAACAGAATAGATAATAAAGGCATGGGGTGGGGGTATATAAAAAAAAGCCTGCTTGAGTGTTCGCATGCATCGTCACTGTGGTTGTAAATTACTTGTAAAACAAAAACCAACAAAAAACCAACAACAACATAATAGAAAAAAAAGACTGTAGCAGGATTCGATCCAGTAACCAGTAATATCACTCTTATTAGCTGACTAACCATTAGACTAGAGAAGCTTGTATAAGCTTGCGATTATTTAAAGTTATATCTAATTTTTATGGCGGCGCTACTTAAAAATTTCAGTAATTATTAAATTGTAACTAGTATTAGTACTATAAACATATTAATATTAGTACTATTAACATATAGCTGTACAATTTAGCCTAAATCGAGTGAAATCGACTATTATTAGTATTATTTTTTTTTTATCAGCCGCTGGGAGTACGCATGCACGACGACGTGACCCGACCCGGGCGAATAATTTTATAAATTATATGCACGGGCAAAACCGTGCGAATAATCACTTCGATTTAAAAATATGAAATATCTTGATTATTGTGTAATTTTAATACCGCGTGGCACCTTTTTATTAAAAGTTGTAAGGGTGTAATTCTTTCAAAGACTTCTAGAGCTACGCTACGGAATTTGACCTTCAAAAAGGATTACAAGAGTACCTCTTTCGTTTCTTCACAATCGTTTCCAGCATACGTTCTACCTTCCACTCTTTGGTTCTACATGTATAGGCTATTAACCAGGACGAGACATTTTCAGGACCGAAACGCGGGGCCTACCTAAGCGCGGGGCCTGGGGCAGTCGCCCCAGTTGCCAACCCCAAACGCCGCTCCTGGCTAAACCTCTGGATATTCTCAATTTATCGCAGACTTCGCTGCCATCATAGCTCGAAAAGTTGATTTTCGTTGAAGGTCTATGACAGGGCTCGGGGAAACTTTTTGTCTGAGAGAGCCATAGACACCAAATTTTTTGTCTGAGAGAGCCATAGACACCAAATTTTTTTTTAAAAAGTAATTCTGTTTAAAACTAAATTCAAGTAAATGTGTGCATTTTATGTAATTCGAACACGAAAAGTACCATAATTATATCTCTGAATTATTTTTTAATAACATTCTTAAGCTGTTGCTAACCAATGATGAGTACTTCTTACCATTAATGCGACTTAATTGTGCTGCGTGGCTTTGCTGTTAGCTTTGAGTCTGCATGGTGTTAAGCTTCATGCAGGGGTTGATGTTTCCATCCGTTCAACTTAAACGGGATCGGTGATTGGTCGAAATGTTCTTTAGATGGGAGAAAGACTGCTCTCACGCAAAAGGTAGAGCCAAACATGTCAGTGCAACAATACTCTCTCGCTGCGGTGTGTGGTAATAAGGTATTATGGGAAGCATGTTCCAAGTTTTGACAATCTGCAGGTCTGCGTGTTGGAGTTTGTTTCATTTCCGCCCACTTGTGTTGGCTCGACAACTGTGCCTGCTGTCCTGCAAGTCTTTCCACATCTTCATTCAGTGACTTGAACTTTATTTACCCATATGTTTGAGGCCTTCGAACTCAAAATCTCTGACGGAGACAACGGGGATACAGCACAGGTCAATGCTGTCCATCGTATGCATGGGTGAGGAACTTAAAAAGACGAAAGCGCTCTCGAAATTCTCCAAACCGTGCTTTAAATGACTGCAGGAGAATAGAAGCGAAGCCTGCTAGCTGCTGAATATTAAGCTGTTGAGCTGGGTCACTTGACGTGCACGTTTCCTTGAACTCTCCCAGTTTTTCAGTGTAGTACACGACCTGTTTCTAATGTGCCTGATAAAGAGTTCTAGCTTGTTTTCAAATGCAGCTTCTCCTTATTGCAGAGATAAGATGTATTTCCAGAGTTTTATATGTTCCCATTTAGCTGATTTAGATTTATTTTTATATGTAATAAATATGAAGTTCAAAGAAGACTAAAGAAAAACAATTTATGTAATTGAACCTTTGTCTGCGAGCCAGATACAACCATCACGAGAGTACGAATATGTTTGTATAATTTTTAGTTATTCGTTGATTTAGATATAAATACAGGTAGATTTAGTTTTAATAAGTTATGTAATTTTATTCTTTCCGTATTCATTTTTTAAATTTTCTATGACAATTTTTGGGGCACCAAATTCACTTCGCCTAGGGCCTCCAATGACCTAAAGCCGGCCCTGCTTGTAAGCTGTATGTCCTACCATGTTTACGTTGCTTGTTGTCCTCTTGTTTTGTAAGCTGTGTGTCCTGACATGTTTATGCTGTTTGAATATGATTTAATATTGATTACAATACAAGCTGATAACCCAAAAACTTGAAATCTTTAGTTAAGAACTTGTTAAAAATTAATTGAATTTGTTTTCTTTTGAAAGCCAAATAAAGTTCATAAACAGAGTTTTTACCTTCATTACTTAAATCTGATCAAGATGAATCTATTGAAAGACCAGGCAGCTATCTTACATACCTTCATGGAACTATAACTGGCAAATCTTTTAGGAATGTATGGTTAATTACCAGAGGCGTCACTAGGGCTGGTGTCACACCTCTAACGACTTAACCCATAGAACTCCTCCGAGTAGTGCCAAATAACAGGAAAACACCGAATTTATATTTTGGTGTCACCCCCCTCATGGTGTCACCCGGGGCCGGGGGCCCGCCCCCTTCGCACCCCCCTAGCGACGTTACTGTTATGTACTATGAATGTGTCTAACAATTGATGAAAATTTGTATCTTGTATATTATTTTATGCTATACAACACCCATTTATGGTACTAGCAATCAATAGTGCCATTATTTCTTTCATTTAGAATTTATTGTAATTCCCCAAGCAGCCGAAAGAGCAGCCCTCCACAGAAGACAAAGAATTTTTGGCTCAATCTATAACTCACAGCCCTCACCCTTCACCACAACATTTAAAGTATTTTAATTTTCTCTCATATTCAGAGCAAAGAGGAAACAGTTCGCTCCCTTTCGTTGTTGGCCTTCAGGAACATTGTGGTGCTCAAAGTCAGTGTCAAAGGTCAGGGCCATGTGGTCACTTGATTTTGTGATATTGTTTACCTTTATAATGCAATGGCATAGCAACTTCACATTTGACATAACAGTTTGTATGCTTATATTTACCAACTAGGGCTGTTATCGATTAATTTAAAACTAATCATTTACTTTTGAAAATTACCGAATAATTAATCGATAATTTTGATTAAAGCAAAAAATAAGATGCATGACGTCATTGCACTAAAAATTTCAAGGGAAGTAACAAAAACAGGCAGTTCACATTTTTTATATAGATATAAGTAGTTCAATATTATATCCATGAGTTTGAATTTTGTTATTGTTAATTAAGTAAAAACAATGTTTAATTGTTGATATCATTTTCCTTATAAATTAATATAAAACAGCATATTTTAAAGTTTACACTTTAAAATTTTTTTATTTTTTTTTAAAATGGAGAAGTTTGCACGTAAAAAAGGCAACTATTTTTATTATTAATAATTGATTGTTTATTGATAAATCGGTAGTATCCTTAGTTTTAATCGCTATTTTATCGATTAAAATAATTTTAATCGATAAAAATTTTACCGGTTAGTCGAGAAATTAAACAATAATTTCCGCAGCCCTATTAGCAACTAATTTATTTCTTGTGTTGAAATACTTCCACAGAAGCGTTGGACTCAGTCAACAAGGGAGACTATCCAGTCAATATATCTCAGATGCTGTTAGTCTTACAGGTAAGGGAGTTAACTCTGACTTATTACTGATCTTAATTTTGAGCGCTTATTGGTATTGTGTTTTTCACTCCATGAGTTTTCATAAATTTTATAAACTAGTTTCTTAACTGAAGAATTCATTTCTCCAAAGATATTTTCTGTTCAAAACACCAATTCAAAGTCCCAAAACTCATTCTGCAGTTAAAAAATATTATACAAGTGAATACTTTTCATGTAATCTTTGGTGTTTTTTGTTTTTTTATTCTTGATTGATTTGTATAATGTAAACATGTACTCTAGCTGTGTCTGTCTTTTCCAAACAGAGTATACAAGACAATGTCTTCCTCTCAGAGAATCAATTTCTGCTGGAAAAACTTGTTGCCAGAGTAGTTTGCCCTTACTTAGGTCAGAGGGGCGTGTATGAAGGAAGTCCAGACCCTGTGATTAAAGTCAAATTAAAACCTATTCCATTCAACATTCCTAATGTTGTAGTATCAGGTAATCTATTCCATTCAACATTCCCAATGTTATTATATCAGGTAACCTATTCCATTCAACATTCCCAATGTTATTATATCAGGTAATCTATTCAATTCAACATTCCTAATGTTATTATATCAGGTAATCTATTCCATTCAATATTCCTAATGTTATAATATCAGGTAATCTATTCCATTCAACATTCCCAATGTTATAATATCAGGTAATCTGTAATCTGCTAAACTTTGAAACTTGAACTTTGACATCTAACCTTTCAACTTTCAGACAATGACAAATACACCAGCAAAGCCCAGCACAAACTGGACAACCCAACCTCCCCTTCACCCGTTGTGACCCGCCGAGGAGCCTTCCAGGACCTGAGTGGTCTGAAGAAGTTGAAACCTGTGCTGGAACATGTCTACGACGGCGGCAGACGTCACAGTATCATGTCTTGATGTTAGAGCTATTTATAGAACATTTCTACCACTGCGGCAGACGTCACAGTATCATGTCTTGATGGTGGCAGATGTCACAGTATCATGTCTTGTTGTTAGAGCTATTTATAGAACATGTCTACGACAGTAGCAGACATCACAGTACCATGTCTTGATGGCGGCAGACGTCACAGTATCATGTCTTGTTGTTAGAGCCATTTATAGAACATGTCTACCACGGCGGCAGATGTCACAGTATCATGTCTTGATGGCGGCAGATGTCACAGTATCATGTCTTGATATTAGAGCTATTTATAGAACATGTCTATGACGGTGGCAGACGTCACAGTATCATGTCTTGATGGTAGATCTATTTATAGAACATGTCTTTGACGGCGGCAGACGTCACAGTATCATGTCTTGATGTTAGATCTATTTATAGAACATGTCTACGACGGCGGCAGACGTCACAGTATCGTGTCTTGATGTTAGAGCTATTTATAGAACATGTCTACGACGGCGGCAGACGTCACAGTATCGTGTCTTGATGTTAGAGCTTTTCATAGCTCCACTTTACATACTTGTTCCTGTACAGTTTTTTTAAGTCAGAAAAAATATATATTTATTTATACTGTTTAAAAAAAAATCTGTTATTATATTTATTCAATTTATAAAACCCATTAGGTCTATATCAATTTTAAATAAAGTTTTAAAAAATTAAATTGCATTTGACATGTTAATATTGTAAATAATCTAATATTCAATTTGCTTTGAGTATTCACTGTACCACTTCAAGTTAATTTTTATTTTGTGTTTATAAGACTCCCCCAGTAATAAGATGCTCCCTGGAGTTGATGATTTACATTTTAAAAATGTATTAATTAAGACCTGGGTATAAGTACATATAACTATATTGATGGTGTGTCTAGACCTGCCAACTGAAATGGTTTTTAAATTTCGGCTGGATGACATAATTTTTTGGTGGATATCCGGATTAGCCGAGTTTTTCTCCGTAAATTGACATTTACAGCTGATTTTTGGATGATTACGAAATATACGGCTGAAATGCGGCTGAAGCCTGGCCAATAATGAAGTAATAAAACTTCAGCAATAAAACACTTTTACAATACTTCGGAAAACTTTTTTTTATTTTTAACAAAAGAAAAAAAATGTGTATATGTTGTCTTACTAATACAGTGCATGAATGCATTCCATTAAATCAGTTTCTGTCACTCAATGCCTGATATGCACTTAGGATATCATTTTATAATTGTCCTGAATAAAACAAACGTGATGTAGTGTATCAGCTGTTAGGCTAATGTGGCTCAAAGCAAATTTTCCGGAGGATTTTTGGCGGACGAAAAATTCCACAGCGTATTCTGTGCCAGGCCTATTTGACGTATGTCATATTCAGCGTGCAGTGTATACAGTGCATGGCATCGGCTGAGAGGTATGGGTGTGTCTTCTACACCAAAAATATTGCAGAGTCCAAAGTATGCTACTTAGTCATAAAATGTTCAATTTTTGATGCTCAAATTTTGATGGAAGTACAAATGTAAATAGAAATTTCTATGCTATATAGTTTTTAAAATTTATATAGTGTTGTTGTTGTTTTGTTTTTTTCCAAAGCTACAATTTAATGTTAAATGATTACATTCAATATTCCTAATGTTATTACAGCTTGATAACAAACCCCGACTTTGATGTGCCAACAACATAAGCAAAACATCCAGACACAGCTTGCGAGGGATTAAATTAGGTCAATTTGAATTTTGGATAGGGAGAATTTTGAATTTTATTTTAAGTAAAATTATGAAATTGAAATTAGTCTAAGACTGTATTGTGGGTAATGGAGTTAACAGATCAATTATTTCATGACCTAAAATAGCCTCCCCTGAATTAAATGTTTTTGTTTTTACTAGGGCTGCGGAAATTAACGATTAATTGCTGGATGAATTGTTAGAAATTTTATTGATCAAATGTTGATTTAAATAATTTTAATCGATAAAAATTTGATTAAAATGTAAGATGATATTATATTATTTTTATTTATTTTATTTAAAAAATAATTAATACACAATATAATAGCCCAGATTGTAAGATCTGTAACACTGAGGAACATATTAAAGAGCACTTAGAGATGTTCAAAATATTATTTTTCTGTCTTTCAGACAGGGGAAATAACTCAATAAAAAATTGTCAATTACCTGTTTTTGTTAGCTCCCTTGAGACATTTGGCTTTAATCGAAATAAACGATTAATTCATGAAATTAATCGATATTTTTTCAAAAGTTACCAGCCCGAGTTTTTACCCAAAAATATTAGTTTTGGAGAATTAATTATTTTACCATGATCACTGATATTTGTGAATATTTTGTTTTGTGACTATGCAAGTAACATGAGGAGTTGATGTAAGCTGGTTATTGGGTTTGTGTGGATGGCTCAGTTGAATGTACCACCTGGTGTAAGCTGGTTATTGGGTTTACGTGGGTGGCTCAGTTAATGTGCTACCTGGTGTAAGCTGGTTATTGGGTTTATGTGGATGGCTAAGTTAATGTGCTTCCTGGTGTAAGCTGGTTATTGGGTTTATGTGGATGGCTCAGTTAATGTGCTACCTGGTGTAAGCTGGTTATTGGGTTTACGTGGATGGCTCAGTTAATGTGCTACCTGGTGTAAGCTGGTTATTGGGTTTGTGTGGATGGCTCAGTTAATGTGCTACCTGGTGTAAGCTGGTTATTGGGTTTATGTGGATGGCTCTCAGTTAATGTGCTACCTGGTGTAAGCTGGTTATTGGGTTTATGTGGATGGCTCAGTTAATGTGCTACCTGGTGTAAGCTGGTTATTAGGTTTATGTGGATGGCTCAGTTAATGTGCTACCTGGTGTAAGCTGGTTATTGAGTTTGAATGGATGGCTCAGTTAATGTGCTACCTGGTGTAAGCTGGTTATTGGGTTTATGTGGATGGCTCAGTTAATGTGCTACCTGGTGTAAGCTGGTTATTGAGTTTGAATGGATGGCTCAGTGGAATGTGTTACCTTGTGTTTGATGTGCGTCTTATTTCACAAACGACTGTCTAATGATTTCAACTACAGTTTTCATTTGTAATGATTATCTGGTTTGTGGCTCAGTTACTTAACATTGTGGCTAAATCTGGCCAATATGTAATATGAAATAAGAATAAATATTTCACTCTAGTGTGAGAAAATCATTCCAAAACAACTGGTGCTTGTAACATAAATATGATAAATAAAAACAATTGCAGTTTGTGTTTGTATCTCTTCCTCAATTTTTAATATATTTGTATTGAATAAAATAAACCAAAATACATGATACAATTCATTCTACAGATGACGAGATGAACTAGCTATGTTATACACACTAGAGAATGAACTAGCTATGTTATACACACTAGAGAATGAACTAGCTATGTTATACACACTAGAGAATGAACTAGCTATGTTATACACACTGGAGAATGAACTAGCTATGTTATACACACTAGAGAATGAACTAGCTATGTTATACACACGAGAGAATGAACTAGCTATGTTATACACACTAGAGAATGAACTAGCTATGTTATACACACTAGAGAATGAACTAGCTATGTTATACACACTAGAGAATGAACTATTTGTATTATAAACATGACAGGATGATTGTGGCGATTATTTTTAAAAATATATTGTAACTATTTATACAACTCTGTCACGCAATACAGATCTGTAACTATTTATACAACTCTGTCACGCGTTACGCACTATATTAAACTTTTTTTATAACCATTTTCCTGGGATCAAATCAAGCTGACAATTAGCAGGCAGACTGTAGCAATTGTTTGTTTTTTTAACGCAACTTCCTTTGGGAATTGCGTTTATAGATTCGAAATGTCCGCCAGTCTTTTCAAGCTTTGAACATCGTCGTGATGGAGGGTTCGGGTGTTTTGCAAATATATTACGAAGGTCCCTAGGATGTACGTGAAAATATTTATGGATTTCTTGGAAAATAAAAGAACGAAAAAAAAAATCAATATTTTGTCTATTTCTCGCCAAACATAACATCAATCGAGTTGAAACAAACGCCAAAATGGGAACTTACAATATTTAGAACAATGTTAGAGAAGGATTTTTTTTTAAAACTCTGTTAGTTGGATTCCCGTAATTTTAGCAGCAATTTGTAGATAGAAATTGTTTTGTTTAGTTTCCAAATTCTTGATTTGAAATTACTTTTAATGTAATCTAGAATGATTTCCATTGAATTTTAAAAAATCGGAAATTCTTTGTAGGAAATTGCGTTCAAATACTCTTTCGAGTTTGTATTACTTGTTTTTACTATAGACGTCTAGATCCTTTATATTTGAGACTTAACTAAAATTTTGGATGCTTGAACTGTCATGCGATGCGTATTTTAATAAACATACTTTTAGTTATGTCTCGTATATAAAGAATTTATTTATAGTCAAAAACTTTGATTTTTTGCGGGTTTTTATTCCTTGTTATTTTATAGTGTGAGAGCAAGTGGGGCAAGTGTCATAGGGGTGTCATTTAAATGAATCAAAACATTTGCAGTTATCACACATCAATGAGTGAAGGGGAATAACTGGCACCAACAACGAGAAAACAGAAGAAGGATATCTGATTAATATCAAGAGTACAAACACATAAGTTATAAGAGATAAAATTTTGTTAGGGAGGAAATAAATGGTGTTTGTTCCGCTAACATACTATAGGGTGGTATTAAATAACTATCACTATCACTAGTATCACCATATGAACTATGTTAATATGAATATTGTGCTGAAACGAACTTTTGATAACACACACTCACACACACAAAATAACAATAATTAGTGATATAAATTCTGTCCATTGTCAGTCGTTTTACTGGAATCGAATGTATTGTAGAACCTACAAAGAAAGGAGACAAAGGGAGAAGCTTCATAATTTATAAAAATTAAACTTCTTAAGTACACAATAAAGGGATGCTACTACAATGCATCTCCGATCTCTGGTACAGCAGAGTGTGTTCCCTTTAATTTCATTGTTTTTTTCTTACAATCACGATTTTAACTACGCGCAAGTAATTCAAAGTTTTAAACTTTATTCTGAGTTACGATAAGTTTAATTTTTTACCTGATGTTGTCTTTTTCTTAATAAATTGTTTGTGTTTGTTTTAAATCAGCACTTCTGTATAGCTTCAGAAATATTTTATCCCCCTCTTTAACTCTCTACACTACTCACTTTCAAAAGCCTTTATTTGTTACTCTTTACTCTATCCTCCCTCATGGATCGTACGCTATGTAAGTCACACTATTTGTTACTATTTTAACTATAAAAAAAATTAAAAACAATTTTAAACTCCCCTACTCCCCCTGTCACAAATCTCGAAACCACCCCCTTCCGCTAACAGAGTGCATCACTCTCAGTGGCGTCGCTAGGGGGTGCGGTGGGGGCGGGCCGCCCCGGGTGACACCAGACTGTAAAGTTCTATATATTACCATTATTTTGCACTGGAAACACGGAGGAGTTCTATGGGTTAAATCATGATGGGGTGACACCATGAGCTACCGCCCCGGATGACACCATGGGCTACCGCCCCGGATGACACCATGAGCTACCGCCCCGGATGACACCATGGGCTACCGCCCCGGATGACACCATGGGCCACCGCCCCGGATGACACCATGGGCTACCTCCCCGGATGACACCATGGGCTACCGCCCCGGATGACACCATGGGCTACCGCCCTGGATGACACCATGGGCTACCGCCCCGGATGACACCATGGGCTACCGCCCCGGATGAAACCATGGGCTACCGCCCCGGATGACACCATGGGCTACCGCCCCGGATGACACCATGGGCTACCGCCCCGGATGACGCCATGGGCTACCGCCCCGGATGACACCAATCCTAGTGACGCTCTTGATCACGCTCTCGAACAAAAATAATTTTTAAAATTATTTAATTAAGAAAATAATTAAAATTTATATAAAATACCGTGACGTCTCACATGGCCGGACATACACCACGCCCGCTTTACAAACTGTCACACTTTCTTAAACCCTCTCCCCCCTCAAGACAGTTACGTTATATAAATAATATATTAATGACGGTGCACGCGCGCACAATTTCAATGAAATAAAAGGAACAAGAAACCAACCAATGGCATCGATCGTCTCACAGGTAACGCGCCGTCTTCCTTGAAATGGGACGACAATTTTACCTGTACACCGCCTGCCACTCTCTGACCTCCCCCCGTGTCCTGGGTCACAGGAGTGGAGTGTACAAACGTCAGGACTGGGCCAAGCGATCAGTCGGACCAACAAAGTGACTCAGGCGGACACGCTATCGTAACTACTGATCGTGATGTCACGGCCCGGTACAGTGTGTGTGTTTATTTTTAGACCGTCCGTCTTACAAAGGCAATAACAACAAGGTTATAAGACAGTGTCATCCTTCTTGCTCGTCATTTGGTGACAGGAGTGCTCGGCATTAGATTCTTGCACACAGATGGACTAAACACAACACAGCGAGTGACTGTACTCTCTGACCCAGGTTTGTTTATCTTGTGTGTGCTGTGACGTGCTCTCAGTCTCATCCGTTGTCTTCCATGTACACTCAAATTAGAAATGTGTAGCTTTGCAAATAATTGTTCGTCCAAATGTTGCAACCATTATTTACAGTCAGATTACTTCGGCTTAATCATAGTCAGATTGTGTTTACATGTTGACAAATTGGCTACATTCTCCGTGTGAAAGTCGCTCACAGTTCTCACGAAACGTTTTAAGCGAATGGTTTGTTTTTTTTTAAACGGTAAATCACTGCTATCACCGTCACAATGATTGAAGGAATGATACATTGACATCAAGTATTTGGATTAGGCCTATTGTTACTGTTACTGCTATTGTTATTGTTACTGTCATTGTTACTTTTTAAAGTTTATTGATTTCATTTAATGGTCTTCTCCAAACGTTCGGACCCAGTGATTTTCGACCTACGGTGGATTAAAAAGGGGGTGGGGGCTGAACGGACTAAAGCCAGCGCCCCCCCCCCCCCCCGATGATTCAGGGGCCCCTAAACTTAGTATATTTTATTATAAAGGTGGACGAATGTTTGCATGAATTCTTGACAACATCAATAGATCTACTCATAATTTGCAATGTATGTCACGTCTATCCTGTCCGTTACTCTACTAATTTTAGAAAGCAGCGCACCAAAAATAATTCTTTTCGTACGTCAGCATAAAATTGTTAACTTGGAAAGAAATGAATCAAACAAAAATTAATTTTAAAAATAAATGAACGCTTTATATAACAATATTGTTTTGTTCTGATGAACATTTGTTCAAAATAAATAGATTGCAGCTGAAATAGATTTATTTTGAAAACTTCCGTCATTTTGACGGGTGATACACTAGTAAATTAAATAAATTATAAAATATAATCTATTAAATCTTATCGCTATTCAGACGCGTTAGTCGTAATAATTGAAAAACCGGATTTGATAGGCTCAGTAAGAGAAAATAGTAACGAATATTGTTTATATATTTTTTTTAATTTACCGTCAAGTTCTCCTGGTCGTTTTAAAGTGTGTAGGCTTGTGGTGCCAGTGGTGTTGGGATTGATTCCCAGTAGGGCTGCGGAAATTATTAGGCTACACCTGACACACAATCATTAGGCTACACCTGTTGACACACAATCATTAGGCTACACTTATTGACACACAATCATTAGGTCCCACTTATTGACACACAATCATTAGGCTACACATGTTGACACACAATTATTAGGCTACACCTGTTGACACACAATCATTAGGCTACACCTGTTGACACACAATCATTAGGCTACACTTGTTGACATACAATCATTAGGCTACACTTGTTAACATCCCAAACATCACTCTACCATCGTCCTTGTTTGTATACTCTACATCATCTTACAGTTGGGCCCTATGTAAGTAAACACCTCTTTAATTATTGTATGTTTACCATAACAACCTATAGGACAATATCGTTCTATTAAGCGTATGGCGGGATTGTTTTTCAAATAACAAGGGGGCATGATCCACATACACAACAAGGGGGCATGATCCACATACACAACAAGGGGGCATAATCCACGAACAACTTCAAATGCACAACCTTGCTCAAAGCATTGATGTCGTTTATTTTCGACGTCATTGGAAATTATCTTATAATTTTTTTAATCATCGTAAACATACATCTTTATTTTAATATCTGCACCAACCTCTAGTTGGCTTTTTTTTCTTCTTGAATTGTTTTATTTGTTTTATATATATATATATATTTGTTAATGTAAGTGGATACTGATACTGACGGTTTCGGTTGGAGGATATATTATTGAAAGTGTAAGTTCATTTCTGCTAGCCTACAGGTCAGTCTTACTCCGCGCTGAATTACGTCATATGTCGTCCACCGAAACATCCTGTTGGTCATTTTTGACATGATTGTACTGAGTGTGTGTATGTCTTCTGTTTGTGTGTGTGTGTGTGTGTGTCTTCTGTTTGTGTGTGTGTGTGTGTCTTCTCTCTGTGTGTGTGTGTGTGTGTGACAAGGCTCCCGGAGTATAAGTGCCACTTGTGAACAAATGGCTTACGGATGACATCAAGATGGTATGTCCTAACAGTAGTGCTCCTGACTCGAGTGCTTGAGTTCGATACGGAGGAGGTCAGCCTGACCTCAGAACTGAGATCTCGGTAGACAAGAGATAAACAGTGACTCACGGGGGGGGGGGGGGCATGCTTGTTGTACATGGTGTGAGAACCACTGACTAGATCAGTTGTTTTACTGTAGTCTGATTGTACCTGATCTGAGTTTAGTACGACCCCCACCCCCCACGACTGGTGATCAGATACTCCCCAGTGTGTTGATTAATACTCTTACCTTTGGCGGGAGGATTAAAAAGATTCAGGTCCCGAGAGGAGGGGAGGGCGTGGCTGTAGGTCTGAGTCGAGTGTTAGGAACAACCTCCCATCATGCATCAGTGCTCTTGTTACCTGTAATTTTATTTATGTACAACCTGGGCTTGTCACGCCATTGGATTGCCCCCCCCCCCCCACCACTACGACTGTGACATGTAATTAGGGTCCTGGAGTCATATTTTAACGTCCTTTGGATCGTCCAACTTTGAGTCTTTTATATTCCTTCTGTGGATTGGAACACATTCTTTTAATGATCTTTATGTCAACACAATAAGTCCTGGAAAGTTAAATTCCTTTAGTCGCTTAAAGAAACTGGGTAGTAGTTGGGGGGATCGGGGGGGTGGCGCAATATTTTCCCCGCGCCCTGATCTGGCCGTCTGCTTGTGTAGGTTCAAAAATCAGTAAACAACGACGAAATCAATCAAACTACTGTCTCCGTTCTAACCCAACTTTTAATGACGTCATCCTGTGTATCATGTTGCTATTGAGTTGTTGCATTTTTTGAGGGGATATCCTCGAAACATTTTACTTGATTTGTTTTTTCAACCTACCAGCTCACAGTCGTGGAAATAATTCAGTTGTTTTACTGTAGTCTGACAAAAACTGACAAGAGTAACACCGCTAGTTAAATCATTAAACCTTGAAACACTTGAGGATAGAAGAACCAAGAGTAAATTAGTAATTATACATAAGGCAATTAATTCTTATTAAGAAATACAACACAAAGATAACCTAATACAACCCTCAAATAGGCATAAAGTTAAAAACACCTTCCTTATTCCATATGCAAGAACAAACACATACAAGTTTTCTTTCTTTCCGTCCGGTATTCGGGCGTGGAATGGGTTGCCTGAAGAAACCAGGAAAGCCTCCACTTTATCATCTTTTAAAACTCTAGTAAGAATACAGGACTAAACACAAACCATAGAAATACGTAGGACGCAATAATCTTCTGTACAGAAGGAGCGTCTGTAACATATAAGATAAGATAAGATAACTTATGAGTTGAAACCCAAGTTGACCCGAATAGTAGGATATTCACGCCCCTGATCCAGTGGCTTAGAAGGGGGGGGGGTCCGTCAAACAATGCCCTCATTTTCTTTATATTTCGGGAAGTAGATTATCATTTTTTTCGTAAGGGATTAGCTTCATCTCGTCCCATTAATAAAAATAAAACATCACGTGACTATCTTGAACAAACGTATTTACAACTAAATTTCAATTGTGATATGAGATTTTACAAAATATTAACTAGATTCTATGTATAATATACAAGTACTTGGACCTGGGGGAAATGAAAGGCTTAATAAAAATGGTTTGAGAATCTTGCCATTCAAAGTGCGACTGAACTTAACTAATTAGTTCAATCATTCAATAAGCTAGCACAGCGCTAATGGTCATGTTCAATCATTCAACAAGCTAGCACAGCGCTAATGGTCATAAAACTATAGCAAGTGGCTACCACAGCCCAGATAGACCAGTCTGTTCAATAGCCCGGGGTGGGAGAGGTGAATAATGTCATGTCTGGTGTTGCTGATAGTTGATAGGACTTAAAACTATCGCGGCTTGTACATGATTGGGTTTTAGGTGAACAAGATATGTGTACATGGGACATTACACAAGTAACATCATGGGGAGTACACTTGTACATGATTGAGTCGAACATGAGATGTGTACATGGGACATTACACAAGTAACATCATAGGGCGTACACTTGTACATGATTGAGTTTTAGGTGAACATGAGATGTGTACATGGGACATCACACAAGTAACATCATAGGGAGTACACATGTACGTGATTGAGTTTTAGGTGAACATGAGATGTGTACTTGGGACATCACACAAATAACATCATAGGGAGTACACATGTACGTGATTGAGTTTTAGGTGAACATGAGATGTGTACATGGGACATCACACAAGTAATATCATAGGGCGTACACTTGTACATGATTGAGTTTTAGGTGAACATGAGATGTGTACATGGGACATCACACAAGTAACATCATAGGGAGTACACATGTACGTGATTGAGTTTTAGGTGAACATGAGATGTGTACTTGGGACATCACACAAGTAACATCATAGGGAGTACACATGTACGTGATTGAGTTTTAGGTGAACATGAGATGTGTACATGGGAATCACACAAGTAACATCATAGGGAGTGCACTTGTACGTGATTGAGTCGAACATGAGATGTGTACCTGGGACATTACACAAGTAACATCATAGGGAGTGCACTTGTACGTGATTGAGTCGAACATGAGATGTGTACATGGGACATTACATAAGTAACATCATAGGGCGTACACATGTACGTGATTGAGTCGAACATGAGATGTGTACCTGGGACATTACACAAGTAACATCATAGGGAGTACACATGTACGTGATTGAGTTTTAGGTGAACAAGATATGTGTACATGGGACATCACACAAGTAACATCATAGAGAGTACAATTGTACATGATTGAGTTTTAGGTGAACATGAGATGTGTACATGGGACATCACATAAGTAACATCATAGAGAGTACAATTGTACATGATTGAGTTTTAGGTGAACAAGATATGTGTACATGGGACATCACACAAGTAACATCATAGGGAGTACACATGTACGTGATTGAGTTTTAGGTGAACATGAGATGTATACATGGGACATCACACAAGTAACATCATAGGGAGTACACATGTACGTGATTGAGTTTTAGGTGAACATGAGATGTGTACATGGGACATCACACAAGTAACATCATAGGGAGTACACATGTACGTGATTGAGTCGAACATGAGATGTGTACATGGGACATCACACAAGTAACATCATAGGGAGTGCACTTGTACGTGATTGAGTTTTAAATGGGTTGTAACTAACGTTCCCTTTAGGCTGCGCATATATCTGACCGATGGCGCGCAGCAGTTTATATTAACCATGAAGCAAATTTTGTAAATTATTGCTAACAAATAGAGGCGGTACAAATTTGCACACGACATTTTTTTAAATACCTTTTTTTTTTTTTTGCTCTCGGACTAACGAACCTTAGAGGAAAGATTGGTCTCAACTAGTTGAATGGCTTACAAAAATACGTTACACAAATTATGCTATGGTCTATGACTTACCTGTAAACATAGCTGTGCTATGATCTATGACTTACCTGTAAACATAGCTGTGCTAAAACCTATGACTTAGATGTAAACAAAGATATGCTATGACCTATGACTTCATGTAAACAAAGCTATCACTAGAGGGAATCTGTATGCACCCCACAGACAAGAGAATTCTCTACACATACACATTCGCCGCGCTCACACAACCAAGACATTCAAGACTGAACTAAAACACATCTCTTCAAACTTAACTTTCAAAGTTATTTAAACAGCAATCAAACATTTCTTTACATTATAAAAGTAGCTTATGTGCGCCTTTATGACATTTTTAATTATAAATGTTGTAGTTAGGATACGAATGTTTTACGTTGAATGCATTGATAATTAAATGTGTCTGACTATTTCTATGTGACACTTCGCGAGCCCAGATTCTTGCTCGAGTACAGCATTGTCAAATAATAATTATTATTAAAAGCATCGGAGCCAGAGGCGTCGCTAGGGTTGGTGTCACCCGGGGCGCTAGCTCATGGTGTCACTTCCTCACGACTTAACCCATAGAACTGCTCCGAGTTTTCCAGTGCCAAATAACGGGAACATATAGAATTTTACAATCTGGTGTCACCCCCTGATGGTGTCACCGCCACCGCACCCCCTAGTGACGCCACTGATCGGAGCTACTCGGCTTTGAAGATCATGTTTCTTTGTCAATAAACTTTATTCATCGGCGTAGAATTGGCGCTGTCCTAATTCAAATTATAAAATTGTATGTCTGGTAACCACCATTAATGTGCTATTTGACGCCAATACAATGTCCAAAAAAGGCCGGGTATTTTCTAGTATTGTGTTCTATGGCCTTATTAAAGAACCAATGTATTAAAGGTACGCACCGTGTGCATCTAGCTTTCAATGTTATTTTATCCGCTAGCGGGGCGGACATACACCAAGAACCCGGATGTAACTCTCAATATCAGCTTGCATGAAGTCAGTTTGTGTCCGACTTTGCATTGTAACCTTTCCTTCGCATGACTGAATCTGAACAGTTCCAAAACGATTTTGTTTGTGTAACTTCGTACACGTACCTTGCTATGTGGCACGTTTTTGTTTGGCTAAACTCTCTTTCACAGGGGTTATTTATTTGTTTGGCTAAACACTCTTTCATCATGGTTATATATTTGTTTGGTTAAATTATCTTTCACCATTGTTATATGTTTGTTTGGCTAAATTCTCTTTCACCGTTGTTATACATTTGTTTGGTTAAACTCTTTTTCGTCGTGGTTATATTTTTGCTTGGTTAAATTCTCTTTCACAGTGATTATATATTTGTTTGGTTAAATTCTTTTTCACAGTGATTATATATTTGTTTGGTTAAACTCTTTTTCATCGTGGTTATATTTTTGCTTGGTTAAATTCTCTTTCACAGTGATTATATATTTGTTTGGTTAAATTCTCTTTCATCGTGGTTATATTTTTGTTTGGTTAAACTCTCTTTCATCGTGGTTATATTTTTGCTTGGTTAAATTCTCTTTCACAGTGATTATATATTTGTTTGGTTAAATTCTCTTTCACCGTGGTTATATTTTTGTTTGGTTAAACTCTCTTTCATCGTGGTTATATTTTTGCTTGGTTAAATTCTCTTTCAACGTGGTTATACATTTAAGGATCGGTTACCCGACAGAGGTTTATACAACTAACTACACTGATTTAACTGGAATTTGTTGACCAATGAGACGTCTCTGTCACTAGCACCTGTTGACCAATGAGACGTCTCTGTCACTAGCACCTGTTGACCAAAGAGACTTCTCTGTCACTAGCACCTGTTGACCAATGAGGCCTTCTCTGTCACTAGCACCTGTTGACCAATGAGACCTTCTCTGTCACTAGCACCTGTTGACCAATGAGACGTCTCTGTCACTAGCACCTGTTGACCAATGAGACCTTCTCTGTCACTAGCACCTGTTGACCAATGAGACCTTCTCTGTCACTAGCACATGTTGACCAATGAGATCGCCTGTCACTAGCACCTGTTGACCAATGAGATCGCCTGTCACTAGCACCTGTTGACCAATGAGATCGCCTGTCACTAGCACCTGTTGACCAATGAGGCCTTCTCTGTCACTAGCACCTGTTGACCAATGAGACCACCTGTCAACAGCACCTGTTGACCAATGAGACCGTCTCTATCACAAGCACCTGTTGACCAAGGAGACTACCTGTCACTAGCACCTGTTGACCAATAAGACCTTCTCTGTCACTAGCACCTTTTGACTAATGAAACAGCTGCTGTAAGTAGAACCGACTGACCAATGAGGCCGCCTCTATAACGAGCACCTGTTGACTAATGACTTAATGAGCCTCGTTGTTGATGGTGTTTGCCAGGGGTTGGTACTATTTCTGTCGTCAGCTGAACGCTGTCATCACCTTTCAGCAGATTGTCAAATGTCAAATGACATAACAACTAGCTGGACTAACGTAACTGATGCATTGATACCAGAATGCAACAGTGGCCGTGACACGTGACGAGTAAATACGTCACCTCCTACATGATAGGTCATAGTTCACTCTCTTTTCTTCAGAGCTTTACTCCGTCTCTTAGACTTGATCTTTGTGTATGTATTAGTGCCAGGTCTGAAGGTGTTTCTAAGGTCTCAGCATCAAATATTTAATTTGATTGGACGAGTTCAAGAGAGCTTGACTCAGTGGAGCGGAACTAGTGCTGATTGCTGTTATAGATGGCTGCGTTATCAAGGCTCGTCTAGTGATGATGATTGCTGTTATAGATGGCTGCGTTATCAAGGCTCGTCTAGTGATGATGATTGCTGTTATAGATGGCTGTGTTATCAAGGCTCGTCTAGTGATGATGATTGCTGTTATTCTAGTATTGTGTTCTATGGCCTTATTAAAGAACCAATGTATTAAAGGTACGCACCGTGTGCATCTAGCTTNGCTCGTCTAGTGATGATGATTGCTGTTATAGATGGCTGCGTTATCAAGGCTCGTCTAGTGATGATGATTGCTGTTATAGATGGCTGTGTTATCGACGCTCGTCTAGTGATGATGATTGCTGTTATAGATGGCTGTGTTATCGACGCTCGTCTAGTGATGATGATTGCTGTTATAGATGGCTGCGTTATTGACGCTCGTCTAGTGATGATGATTGCTGTTATAGATGGCTGTGTTATCGACGCTCGTCTAGTGATGATGATTGCTGTTATAGATGGCTGTGTTATCAAGGCTCGTACTTTTATCCTAATTAAAGAGATCGGACAGAAATCAACTCTAACTCAAGAAGCGAAGCGGAAGTACATACTTGCCGCCTTTGATGACATTTAAATAGTTATAATCTTGTTGTGATAATGTTATGACTTTCCTTGATGTTGTTTCTCTGCACGAGAGTAAAAATAGCAGAGCAATTACAAAAGTTTTTTTTAATGATCAAATCCTTTTATGGCCAAATCTCTTGATGACCAAATTTTGAGATGACCAAATATTTTGATGACCAAGTCTTTAGATGACCAAATCTCTAGATGACCAACTTTTGAGATGACCAAATCTTTAGATGACCAAATTTTAAGATGACCAAATCTTTAGATGACCAAATCTCTAGATGACCAAGTTTTCAATGTTCAACAACCTGAGGTTGGGTAGAAATTGTATTTGAATATCTGTTTTAGTTGTTGTGAACAAGATTTTCTAGGATTGAATATTATTAAAACACACGTCACCAGGCATAGAGCTGTCACCTGTTTTAGACCTGCCACTTGTATAGAGCTGTCACCTGTTTTAGAACTGCCACTTGTATAGAGCTGTCACTTGTATAGAGCTGTCACTTGTATAGACCTGCCACTTGTATAGAGCTGTCACCTGTTTTAGACCTGCCACTTGTATAGAGCTTTCACTTGTATAGAGCTGTCACCAGGCATAGAGCTGTCACCTGTTTTAGACCTGCCACTTGTATAGAGCTGTCACCTGTTTTAGAACTGCCACTTGTATAGAGCTGTCACCTGTTTTAGAACTGCCACTTGTATAGAGCTGTCACCTGTTTTAGACCTGCCACTTGTATAAAGCTGTCACCTTATAGAGCTGTCACCTGTATAGAGCTGTCACTGGTACAGAGCTGTCACTGGTATAGAGCTGCCACTTGTATAGAGCTGTCACTTGTATAGAGCTGTCACTGGTATAGAGCTGTCAATGGTATAGAGCTGTCACTGGTATAGAGCTGTCACTTCTATAGAGCTGTCACTGGTATAGAGCTGTCACTTGTATAGAGCTGTCACTGGTATAGAGCTGCCACTTGTATAGAGCTGTCACTGGTATAGAGATGTCACTGGTATAGAGCTGTCACTGGTATAGAGCTGTCACTGGTATAGAGCTGTCACTGGTATAGAGGTGTCACTTGTATAGAGCTGTCACTTGTATAGAGGTGTCACTTGTATAGAGCTGTCACTGGTATCGAGCTGTCACTGGTATAGTGGTGTCACTTGTATAGAGCTGTCACTTGTATAGAACTGTCACTGGTATAGAGCTGTCACGTGTATAGAGCTGTCAATGGTATAGAGCTGTCACTGGTATAGAGCTGTCACTGGTATAGAGATGTCACTGGTATAGAGCTGTCACTGGTATAGAGCTGTCACTGGTATAGAGGTGTCACTTGTATAGAGCTGTCACTTGTATTGAGCTGTCACTTGTATACAGCTGTCACGTGTATAGAGCTGTCACTGGTATAGAGCTGTCACTGGTATAGAGCTGTCACTTGTATACAGCTGTCACTTGTATTGAGCTGTCACTTGTATAGAGCCCATGATTCATGATACCGAACTGTGACAGATAAGAAAAAACGCATGACAGTATAAGACTGGTGACAGATAAGAAAAGCCGTATTACAGTACATATAAGACTACGACCTTCCCTTACAATCAACATCCTGTCAGTATTCCAGTTGGTGTTGTTATTGCCATATGTACAACAACTGGAGCTTCTCACATTACAGTGACATGGAGACGGTCACCTGATTATGGTTCCGTTAGCATGTGAATGTTTAGAAGTGACCCACCGTGTACTCAACCTTGACCCCTAGTTAGTTATTGTGAGCCAGACATCCAATCGAATGGAAGCATCGCGCCTCGTACAGTCAGGTGAACAGCAATTAGGGCCAGGAGCTGATGACAATGTCATTAAAATACCTGGCACTGTGGCTGATGACAATGTCATTAAAATGTCTGGCACCGTGGCTGATGACAATGCCATTAAAATGTCTGGCACCGTGGCTGATGACAATGTCATTAAAATGCCTGGCACCTTGGCCATATGTTACCGCGACAATCACGATAAAGTAGGTTTTAAACAGCCATGACACAACAGTATGTGGATAACGGGACATTTTGTTTTATTACCTTGCATTGGCGGAGTAAGACATGGGGTGCGGGGGTTTTAAGAACATGAATTCCGGTGAGGGGGGATTACGAACGTGATTTGGGGGGGGGGGCTGAAAATAGAGATGAAATAAATAAAAAGAAAAATATAGGCTCAACTTTTTAAAAATGTATAACTTGAGTCGTTGTAAGCAGTTACTGAAACTGTTACCAGGAGCGAATTTATCGAAAACTGACCACAGTCTTTGGCAGATCAAGGCACCACTGTGTAATTAATTGTTCCTGAGTGTGAAACATGATTTGAGACCCCGTGAACAACTGCCAGGGAACAATGGTAACTGCCAGGGAACAGTGATAACTGCCAGGTATTCCGTATGTGTTGCATGTAAAATCAAACCATGACGGAAAGTCATGTGTCGGCGGTCGTTTCCCGATTGGTCGCGATAGATAAGTCCTGGGTTCACGTCCTGCTTGGCTACAGGTGACAGCCAAGATAAGCAACTGAATTAACGTGTTCTTTGTGTTTCCTATAGATGTCAGGATAGATGTCAGGATAGATGACAGGATAGATGTTGTAAGGATAGATGTAAGGATAGATGTTGAAAGGAGAGATGTCAGGATAGATTTTGTAAGGAGAGATGTCAGGATATATGTTGTAAGGATAGATGTAAGGAGAGATGTTAGGATAGATTTTGTAAGGAGAGATGTCAGGATATATGTTGTAAGGATAGATGTAAGGAGAGATGTCAGGATAGATTTTGTAAGGAGAGATGTCAGGATAGATTTTGTAAGGAGAGATGTCAGGATATATGTTGTAAGTTGTAAGGATAAATGTCAGGATGGTCGTTGCTGCTTTCATCTTTTGGGTGGCGTCGGAACAATTGAGTCGTTCCTGTGGATGTGTTGTTTTTGTGTAGTTTGATAGCTGCACTCGTGGGTGTGTTGTTTTTGTGTAGTTTGATAGCTGCACTCGTGGGTGTGTTGTTTTTGTGTAGTTTGATAGCTGTAATTGTGGGTGTGTTGTTTTTGTGTAGTTTGATAGCTGTACTTGTGGATGTGTTGTTTTTGTGTAGTTTGATAGCTGTAATTGTGGGTGTGTTGTTTTTGTGTAGTTTGATAGCTGTACTCGTGGGTGTGTTGTTTTTGTGTAGTTTGATAGCTGTACTCGTGGGTGTGTTGTTTTTGTGTAGTTTGATAGCTGTAATTGTGGGTGTGTTGTTTTTGTGTAGTTTGATACTATAATTGTAGATTTTTTATTTTTTTTTATTAGATCGCTATAATTGTGGATGTGTTGTTCCTGTGTAGTTTGATAGCTATACTTATCGATGTGTTGTTACTGGATAGTTTGATAGCTATATTTGTGAATGTGTTCATTTTGGTAACATTAAAAATATCATAGTTATTTGGGCTCCTAGTAGAACATAGGGCCTCTTCCTAGGCCCCCACCTGACACTGTCACTAGATGCTGTATTAAATCTCTCAGCCGCCATCCAATACATAACGTCTCCTTGTTTCCACTCCGTCTGTCTAGCTCTATTATTGGTCATCCTTTAGGGTCCACTCCGTCTGTCCAGCTCTATTATTGGTCATCCTCTAGGGTCCACTCCGTCTCTCCAGCTCTATTATTGGTCATCCTCTAGGGTCCACTCCGTCTGTCCAGCTCTATAATTGGTCATCCTCTAAGGTCCACTCCGTCTGTCCAGCTCTATTATTGGTCATCCTCTAGGGTCCACTCCGTCTCTCCAGCTCTATAATTGGTCATCCTCTAGGGTCCACTCCGTCTCTCCAGCTCTATAATTGGTCATCCTCTAGGGTCCACTCCGTCTGTCCAGCTCTATTATTGGTCATTCTCTAGGGTCCACTCCGTCTGTCCAGCTCTATAATTGGTCATCCTCTAGGGTCCACTCCGTCTGTCCAGCTCTATTGTTGGTCGTCTTTTTTTCTGATCTTTATCCTATCAATATATCTCGCACAAAAAAAATATAAGCCTAACAAAATGACCCCCAAATAACGTTCGTATTTTAGCACACGGACATGTCCAGTATTATCTGAAACATTTCCGTACACATGTAGCTGGAAACACAATCTCATCTTGTTTGATGCGTCATTTTAATCTCAAACCCACCAGACAACAATAAATATTGACATTATTCCAAGAAGTCACGATCTTCACCCAAGCGTTCAACTCTCGCCAGGGCGTATAGTTCCTGAATGGCGGATGAATACAGTCGTGGCCGCGGCAGTTCTGAGAACATGACGCACAAGTCAACCAACGCACACTTCATAGAACATAATGACATACGTTCGTGTGCGGTCAGGGATGATTGCTTGGTCCAGTAAATATGAGTTGTGTTTATACTTTCACTGTAGGAAATGATGGGAGAGCGAGACCGGATACCAGGGAAATCTATTTCATCTTAACAATGGTGGTGACGTCAATATGCGGCATTGTAAACACATCCTACATCTAGGCACATGAGTTGTTAGTACCACATTGTACCGGCTAAAACAAGACGTTGTACCATATTGTACCGGTCATAACAAGTTGTACCACATTGTACCGGCCATAACAAGTTGTACCACATTGTACCGGCCATAACAAGTTGTACCCCATTGTACCGGCCATAGCAAGTTGTACCACATTGTACCGGCCATAACAAGTTGTACCACATTGTACCGGCCATAACAAGTTGTACCACATTGTACCGGTCATAACAAGTTGTACCACATTGTACCGGCCATAACAAGTTGTACCACATTGTACCGGCCATAGCAAGTTGTACCACATTGTACCGGCCATAACAAGTTGTACCACATTGTACCAGCCATAACAAGTTGTACCACATTGTATCGACCACAATAAGTTGTTAGTACAACATTGTACCGACCACAACAAGTTGTTAGTACAACATTGTACCGACCACAACAAGTTGTTGTATCATATTGCATTCTGTAGACTTTCTATCGGCTGCTACTGGGGTATAAATAAAATCTTTCCTTTTTCTTTTACAAGTTTTTGTTTTCAAGCAAGTGTTTTATGACCAACAATAAACTAGAGAACAACGCGAACACGATCCGGTGTTAGGTGGTTGTGACGTTCAACGTTCAACGTCAGGTCATCGTGGAAGTAGCCATTGTCATCGTGGAAGTAGCCATTGTCATCGTGGAAGTAGCCATTGTCATCGTGGTAGCCATTGTCATCGTGGAAGTAGCCATTGTCATCGTGGAAGTAGCCATTGTCATCGTGGAAGTAGCCATTGTCATCGTGGAAGTAACCGTGTTAATTTCTACCTGCAGTCAATCAATGTCAATTCGAGTCATCAAATGTATCTTTAGACAAAAGAAGACAAGAAATGTGGCCAATTTTAAACGATGTTCTGTGTACACTGAATGTTACAACATTGGCTTGTTGTAATATTTCTCGTGTACACTGATTGTTACAACATTGGCTTGTAATATTTCTCGTGTACACTGATTGTTACAACATTGGCTTGTTGTAATATTTCTCGTGTACACTGATTGTTACAACATTGGCTTGTTGTAATATTTATCATGTACACTGATTGTTACAACATTGGCTTGTTGTAATATTTCTCGTGTACACTGAATGTTACAGCTTTGCCTTGTAATATTTCTCGTGTACACTGATTGTTACAACATTGGCTTGTTGTAATATTTCACGTGTACACTGATTGTTACAGCATTGGCTTGTTGTAATATTTCTCGTGTACACTGATTGTTACAACATTGGCTTGTTGTAATATTTCTCGTGTACACTGATTGTTACAGCATTGGCTTGTTGTAATATTTCTCGTGTACACTGAATGTTACAACATTGGCTTGTTGTAATATTTCTCGTGTACACTGATTGTTACAACATTGGCTTGTTGTAATATTTCTCATGTACACTGATTGTTACAACATTGGCTTGTTGTAATATTTCTCATGTACACTGATTGTTACAACATTTCTCTCAGTCTCTACCATTGTTTCTCTCAGTCTCTACCATTGTTTCTCTCAGTCTCTACCAGTGTTTCTCTCAGTCTCTACCATTGTTTCTCTCAGTCTCTACCATTGTTTCTCTCAGTCTCTACCATTGTTTCTCTCAGTCTCTACCATTGTTTCTCTCAGTCTCTACCATTGCCTACCTTTCAATAGTTTTCCATAACCTGTAATCGAAACCGATACCATTGTTATACCGCCCTAGTACTACGCCCCTTCCCCCACCCCCACCCCCTTCTCCCACCCAAATCCTTCAACCGTAACGAAGGTGAACATTTCACAATTTGTTTTCTTCTATTTTTTGTCCCTTCCTCTGCGCATGTCATTACGTATGTCATTGTCACGACGCTATGAAATCACTTGTGGTCTCCCTCCCCACCGCCATACACACACAAACACACACACACACACACACAACACACACACCAACCACACCCCCATGATCCACGATTTAAAAAAAAAACATGTATTGCAACACACACCCACACACACACACTAAACAATCAACGCACTAAGATTGCCGATACGATTGTTCACTTTAAATTTATTCTCTTTCTTTCTTTAAGACGAATGGGTGAGGTTGGGGGGGGGTCTTTGGAGGGTGGTTGGAGGTGGGGGTGATCAAAGGTTCGTCTTGACATTTATTGTAGGGAAAGTTTGGGAAATAAATAGATTTCTGGAGAAGCACTGGTACCTTAACACATGTCTTTATTTTAAACATGTTTCAACACATTAGACCAAATGTTATAACTAAATTAGACCAAATGTTATAACTAAATTAGACCAAATGTTATAACTAAATTAGACCTAATGTTTCAACACATTAGACCAAATGTTATAACTAAATTAGACCTAATGTTTCAACACATTAGACCAAATGTTATAACTAAATTATACCTAATGTTTCAACACATTAGACCAAATGTTATAACTAAATTAGACCTAATGTTTCAACACATTAGACACATTAGACCAAATGTTATAACTAAATTAGACCTAATGTTTCAACACATTAGACCAAATGTTATAACTAAATTAGACCTAATGTTTCGACGCATTAGACCAAATGTTATAACTAAATTAGACCTAATGTTTCGACACATTATACAAAATGTTTCGACACATTAGACCAAACGTTAAAACCAAATTAGACCAAATGTTTCAACACATTAGTCAAATGTTTCAACAAATTAGACCAAATGTTTCTACACATTAGTCAAATGTTTCAACAAATTAGACCAAATGTTTCTGCACATTAGTCAAATGTTTCAACAAATTAGACCAAATTTTTCAACAAAGTATACCAAATGTTTCTACACATTAGACCAAATGCTTCAACAAATTAGACCAAATATTTCAACAAATTAGACCAAATTTTTTAAAACTCATTAGACCAAATTTTTCAACTCATTAGACCAAATGTTTTAAATTAAAATTATTTCTAGTGGCTGGTAACTGTACAGTAGTCTTTATTAGCGCATTTTCGAGAAGTCGAATGCGCTATTGCACCCGTTTTGTCCGTCCGTCTGTCATCACCTTTGATCACAGCATCCATAAGTCCTAGACCCATGATGTATATATGTTTTTTGTATGTCCTGACCTGCCATTTGTGCATCAACACTCAGTTACTCGATCCGTTAAAAAAACCCGTTAAAACTACAAAAAAACTTTGCGAATCGAGAGGTAACACTAGCGCAGGGAACGGCCGCCATTGCCGGAAGTCGAATACATCATTTTTCAAGCATTCAAGAGTGGTGCGAAGGCGTGCAAAAGAATTAGTTTGTTTTTTGGGGTTTTTTTGTTGACGTCATTAGAATATGTGTAAAAGTTTAGAGAGTTTTACGTCATCATTTGTGGTGACTTGTAGTTAGATTAAAGAGAAAATAATTTTTTTTTAATGTAAAGAAGTGACTTTTAAATTAAAAAAATGTCAGGTATATTCATTACACAAGAAAATTCATAAAAATATGTCTAAAATCTAAACACAATTACTGATAACTACATAATGCTGATATCTAACATAAGTACTGATACATAATACGAAAATGCGCTAACACGTCCTGAGTTCCAAAAGGGACCAGGCTTAACATGATTATTTTTTATTTACAAATGTTTGTGTACGTACCGAAACCACGAATGAGAGTTATTTTAGGAATATCAACAGTCGTGGGGGCGGGGGTGGGGTTCATTATCCTCTTTGATTTTGTTTATTTTAAAATTTAAATGTTTCCTCTAACTAGAACTCTGTGTATTGATATTATAGATGTTCAATAATTGCCAGTCATTGCAAACAAAGCACAAATTCGTGTTTTTTCATGTCTAAAAGTTAAAGTATATCTCAATTTTATTCTTATTCTCTCCACATGAATGAATCTGTCGACATTATCTTTTTATAGTTTATTCCTTTTATATCAGTAGGAACAGAATGTTTTCATTGTGTTTATTTTTTTTAATTTCATTTCAGGTGTAGACCTCAAAACAAGATAAATATTGGTATAGAAATATCTTTTTTTCAAGTTGAGATCCATTCACTATAACAAGTACGGTAATAGTGAAACTGTGCGTGTTGGCGATGTAGTACTTTGGACCTGATAACCACAGTGCTGACATGCAGCGGTGGCGCATATAACGGTAAATATAATGTGTAATACAGACATATTTATGGGACTTAACGTTAGGGTTGGTGTTACTTGCCCTTTGCCAAGAGTTATGCTTTACTTTCCAAGATCTCTCCACCCCCACCCCTACACTAGAAGCTACTTCCGTAACGTGCTCCGGTTTTAACAGGTCTTATCTTTAACTGTGTTTGTTATAGTTGGCCGGTAGTTACATAATACAAAGTGATAAGACTGTGTAAATGGACCTGATGGTCAGCAAAGATTTATCTGATAGAGCGGGGAGCTAAATGGGCCTGATGGTCAGCAAAGATGTATCTGATAGAGCGAGGAGCTAAATGGACCTGATGGTCAGCAAAAATTTATCTGGTAGGGCGGGAGCTAAATGGGTGTTTTATAAAAGTATAATCGAGAATTCTTGTAATAAGTTTTGATGATGTTTTTATTTTAAAATTTTAAATAGGACAAAAGTTATTTTATTAAGTAACTGTATTTGTAGAGAAAATGTGCACAGAGAAAATGTATGTAAAGAAAATGTGCATAGAGAAAATGTGCATAGAGAAATTTATATAGAGAAAATGTGCATAGAGAAAATGTGGATAGAGAAATGTATATAGAGAAAATGTGCATAGAGAAAATGTATATAGAGAAAATGTGCATAGAGAAAATGTATATAGAGAAAATGTGCATAGAGAAAATGTGCACAGAGAAAATGTATGAAGAGAAAATGTGCGCAGAGAAAATGTATATAGAGAAAATGTATATAGAGAAAATGTGCGCAGAGAAAATGTACATAGAGAAAATGTATATAGAGAAAATGTGCGCAGAGAATATGTGCGCAGAGAAAATGTGCATAGAGAAAATGTATATAGAGAAAATGTACATAGAGAAAATGTATATAGAGAAAATGTACAGACCTAAAGTCGTTGAATGATCTAAAAGTTGTGATATCAATTTACTTTCGTATGTTACAAAAGATTTCGACAATGTCATTTTTTAAGCGTTAGTTTCATATTCAAAATGCGTCATATTCCAATACCCCATAATACCCCATACCATGGGATCGGTACTCTAAATTCTATAAGATATAATCTATGGCTGTCACATTGCGGCTGTAATGAAAGAATCGGAAATATAACAAATTAACTGTTTGAAGATAAGACGAAGCAAACACTCGTGTACAAACTCATGGGTAATGTTTTGATTTCTGTTTAGATGGCCAATTTCAAGAGATTGAATTCATCACATCGCTGCGTCTATCGCTACGTCTATCGCTACGTCTACCGCTGCTTCTATCGCTGCTTCTATCGCTGCTTCTATCGCTACGTCTATCGCTGCGTCTACCGCTGCGTCTATCGCTGCGTCTATCGCTACGTCTATCGCTGCTTCTATCGCTACGTCTATCGCTGCTTCTATCGCTACGTCTATCGCTGCTTCTATCGCTACGTCTATCGCTACGTCTATCGCCGCTTCTATCGCTGTGTCTATCGCTGCTTCTATCGCTACGTCTATCGCCGCTTCTATCGCTGTGTCTATCGCTGCTTCTATCGCTGCGTCTATCGCTACGTCTATCGCTGCTTCTATCGCTACGTCTATCGCTACGTCTATCGCTGCTTCTATCGCTACGTCTATCGCTACGTCTATCGCTGCTTCTATCGCTACGTATATCGCTACGTCTATCGCCGCTTCTATCGCTGTGTCTATCGCTGCTTCTATCGCTACGTCTATCGCCGCTTCTATCGCTGTGTCTATCGCTGCTTCTATCGCTACGTCTATAGCGGCGTCTATCGGCCACCTTAACAACCTAGAGGTACTTAAATCCAGTGGCGGATTTAGCTTTGTCTGCGTGGGGGGCCAAGAGAGTTTTAGGGGGCACCGCTAAATTTTACTAATATCAGAGCATTGGGTAAATACTAGGGCTGTTAACAATTAATTTAAATTTAATTGTTAACTTTTGAAAAATTAACGATTAATTAATCGTTAATTTCGATTAAAGTCAAAAATTTTAATTTATAATGTCATAAGTAACACTCATTTCACGTTCTTGTTGAAAATCTAAATAACATTGGCATGTCTCCTTTATATATCAACTTTTCACCAACTACGCAAAAAGACAAGTGTGTTTACATTAATTGGTTCAAGTGATGAGCGGATCTAATTGACAATATAACCAGCCGAGCTGAACAATCATTCACATAGAGCTGAGGAAACTCAAACTGGTATACTCACAACGGTCTTGGCAAGGAATGACATTATCGGATATCGGTTTTCAGTTTTTTTTCCACCATTGTACAGGATTAATGGATTCAAGAACGTTCATCTCCATTTTGTAACGCAGTAATTCACCAGAAGAGTCAAACTCCATTACTGCTATTAGCTTAATACGCTTTTCATTTGGTTTGATAAGTAGGCAGGCAAACTTTATGAACATTTTGAACATGCCCGTCAGTCAATAATTTAAACCAAAATGTTAGTGTAATCTTCAGGAAATTTATTATTTATCAGCCGCTATTTTTTTAATTTTAATTATTTTTTTTTACTTCCAATTACTTTTAAGTGATGGGTCAATAAATGGTTAAAAATATTTTAATCCTTAAACTTTTTAAGGATTAGTCGAGAACTTAAATCGTTAATTTCCGCAGCCCTTGTCAAAACTAATTAATAGCCGACTATTTTAGTTATTTTAATTTTCCAAATTAACAAACATTTCAAACAGAAGAAACAATATAAACAGATATGTTTTCAAAATAGTAACGATTATTTATTTCAATAGTATATTTATTGATTTAAGAAAGAAACTTAGTTTATACGAATTTATATAGACCCCTGAGCCTTATTTCAATTCATTTCTACGTGAAGCGAAACGATTTATCGTTGATTCAAAGTCAACGTTCTCACCTAGATCACGTTCATTTGAAATTAATGCCAATCCAGACAGACGTTCGTTTGTCATTGTTGGGCGCAAATAATTTTTGATGATTTTCAATTATTGATAACAGGAAGATTCAAGTAAATTTTTTAAGATAATTGACAAATAAGAGAGACCTGATGCCATGTATTTTTCAGTCAAGAATGGTAGAAACCCTTTAAGTCGTAGCTCACTAGATAGTGATGGACGCTGTGATGCATACAAATCTTTGAAGGTATAATATTCAACGATTGCTTCTTCTAGGTTAATGTGTTTGTAAATTTTGCATAAACTTCGAAGAGGATCGTTATTTTATTCCAACATTTGTGATAGATCAATACAATCGAAATAAATAGCTGCTCCCCAAAAGTCATTAAATCGATCATCTATTATTTAGAAGTGTATCCAAGATAGTGAAGTACGTTTCAGATTTAAAACTGTTAGTTGGGTCATTAGCCCTTTCATCTCTACTAAGTTCACCTGACCTACTTTTATTTTCTGCAATTCGCGTTTCTTTAAATTTTGTTTTTAAAATCTAGTTTCGAACAATTTTCGTTAATAAATGATTAGATATCTACTTTCAGAATTTTAAAAAGCTTGATCACTTCTCATTTCAACAAACTTATTTCTTTCAACATCGATCAATCGTTTTGCAATTGCAATGTCAATACTCTTGAGCTGCAAGTGATTTGATAGCATGAAAATATCAACCAACTTTTGTACAAATAGCATAAAAAACAAAAGAATATTTTGTTATTAAAGCTGATTGTGCAATGGCTTCTGCTCTGACACTTCCTTAATGTTATGTTGATGCCCTTGAATTTATATATTCTAGAGTGGCTAGAACAGCAGAGAATGATCCAATAACTGCATCAACTGCATGCTTACGGCCTACGGCTTGCCCATCTTGTATCAGAAAGTCATTTCAGTTCAGAGTATCTACTGTTGATTCATATTGAGATTTATGATGTTTTTTAAGAGTATGGAGCCGTGGTAAACTAGACGTAAAGAAGGCATACAACCTTTCAGCTGGGCCAAAAACAACTGTATACATAACAGTTTACGGACATTGCTTCGAGAGTGACCAAATTTAAAACATGGGCACAGCAATGAACATAGATGGCATTGCGTGAAAGTTTGAAGGCCACTCCTAATTCCAGACAGATGCACCATCATATGCCTTTCCTCCTCAGATTGTGATATCACTGTTTCGCTTTTGTAATGTGTAGTTCCGGTATAATCTTCTCAGCAAATGCGGATGCAGCATTGCTGTTTACCAAAGTATAAAAGCCTATAGACTAAATCTTTCAACAACATTTCCTGATTTTGAAACTGAACGTAAAGTGACATCTTATCAATTTTAGATATATCAATGGTTTAATCGATAATTACAGAAAAGAAATCTAAAGACTTAACTTTATTATCAATACCTGCCGATAATTCAGATGCAAATGATTGAATTACCTCAATGTGCACATTATGACTTAAATAAATTTCATTTTTCTTTTAAACTCTAGATGACTGTCCAAATTGGAATCATAGTTGGCTAATAAACTTAAGATTTAACAAATATTTCAAGTATTTCTACAACTACCATCACTAAAGTCTCAAACAAGAATTGTCTCTGTGTACTCTGAATGACAAACCTTGTTTTGCTAATAATCAAGAAAAACGTCACGCCTATCATTCGTTTAAATATTTCTCTATTCTTTTCCACCTAGCGACGCTCCTGACTGACCAAACCAGATATTACAGTTTGGAATACGATATTTAGCAATCCAATATTGTCGTATTGCAGTTTAGTGTTGATTAAAATTTTCGTGTTTAGCAATCTTTTTTTCTGCTCTAGTTACACCTTTTTAGTGTTCATGGGGCGTCTCTGGGGGGGCGCCATTTTAGACCCAACTGAAGCGGGGGTCAACCCGCCCTTTGCCCTATAGCTAAAGCCCCCACTGCTTAAATCTTACTTTACGATTTTACTGGTGTCCTAGACATTATATTCCTTAATTTTTGTCAACAAACAAATGAACTTCAAAATCTAATTCGAACTTTAAAAAATTAGTCAATAAACTATAACATTAATGAGCTTACTATTCATTGACTTTACTCTTCTATTCCAGAGCTACACCTCACAACGGAACAAGCAACAAACAGGGGCGGGGTGGTGTATTCACTTTGGATATAAAATGTGGTGCATGAACTTGTGACAAGAGCAATGAGTGGAACTCTCCAGTTCAAACAAGGAACTTTATTTCTATTGTGACGGAAACGTGCAATCAATTCTCGATATATCGGATATCTGCTTACAAGGTGTCCCAAGTTGTTAGACTCCTGGAGCAACGTCAACATATCTCACAATGTCTTCTCACAGCTGTATGCTTCTAGTTTTAGCAGTGATAGCCACCCAGTATTCTCAATGTACAGGTGAGTGGTTCTAGTGTTAGCAGTGATAGCCACCCAGTATTCTCTATGTATAGGTGAGTGGTTCTAGTGTTAGCACTGATAGCCACACAGTTTTCTCTATGTATAGAGAATTTTATTAATGGTATAGTTCTTTTAAGTATGGGTGTACCAGATTCGACTCCAGCTCCGGCAAATCCAGAATTCGGCAGGATTTCACTCCACAAATCCGGCTTGTAGGTGAAGCCCTAATTTAGAAATATTCATGATGGCTCATGAAAATCAGGAATCTGGCCATTTAATTAATCTGACTCCGGCTCCGGCCGGATTTCACTTCATAAATCCGGACAAATCCAAATCCGATCGGATTTCAAAATTTTGAATTCGCTTCATCCCTACTTTTTGGTGAAAAATTTATATTTTATTAATAAAATTTAATAGTGGAGTGTACTTTAAGAATAAATTAAATATTTAATTAGGTGGTGTTGTTTTTTTTTCGAAATGGGGGCTAGGTTAGGTGGGGGCGAGATTTCTGACAGAGGGGAGAGGGGTCAAATATGGACGGCCCCTTAATGGACTCATTTTTTGTACTTGTTTTTGAAATTCAGTTTTCAGAACCTTTCTTCGCAATTCCATAAACTGAATTTTGCGACCTTCAATTTTTGTTATTCCATATTGACTATATCGGCATCTTTCCGTCTCGCGAGACGATGGTGCATCACCGTTGGTTTGATGTGCATTTGCTCGTGTGGCAGTGCAGTCTTATCCTTCAAGTGACAGTCTTTGCCACAGTTTTTACACACGAGTTCTGTGCTCCCAATGTTTTGGCCTTTCTCCTAATTCTTCTGTCTGTAGCCTCCTCCATCCTTCGCTCCTCGGCTACTATGACGCTTTCCTTTAAAACTGTGCGCTACGTAGATCAGTGTGTAAAAACTGTGGCAAAGACTGTCACTCAAGGATAGGACTGCACAGCCACTCGAGAAAATGCAACCCAACCCAACAGTGATGCACCATCGTCTCGCGAGACGGAAGGATGCCGAATATGACGTAGATCAGTCTTCTGCTTTACACCCCAAGTCTCTTGTGCGTGTTCTTGCTACTTTCATGTTCCTTTGGCAGACATCCTTAAATCTCAGGCGTGGACGACCTGTTTTCCTCTTTCCCGAAGTCAGTTCTCAACATAGAAGGTCCTTTGGGGATGCGGCAAGAGCTCATTCGCTTTACATCCCCTAGCCATATCAGGCGTCTTTCACTAAGGACTGAGAACATGCTTTGGATATTGGCACGCATCAGGACCTCACTATTTGGCACTTTATTCTGCCATTGACTAACAAGCATAATATTTCTCCAGTTCTGCTCGGGGGAAGTCTATGGCACTATGGGGTCAGGTGCTAAGGGGGTGACCTCATGAGCAAGCCCACCAACCCTAGTCACGCCTCTGGTAAGTTCCCATTACAGTATCTGCTGCCGCCTACAGCTTTACCCCAACTTCACCCAGACCTTGTCTACAACATCACATAGTCTTCCCCACATCAACGTGTTGCTGTCAATACGAATATACAACTTCTTTACTGCACTTACTTGTACATTGTAAAAACAATTGCGTGTCCTTCTCTGTTTAAAGACCAAACGAAAATGGCGTCGAATGCTATAAATAGCCGCTAACATTTTATGCCTCAAGTTTCTAATGTTTGTTGATGCCACTCCAAAACGACGTGTGAGAGTTACGGCCCCTTGTAATCTGCATATTAATCCGACATTTTGGGCCACTCCACGATTGTTTGGGTTCTGAAAAATAAAACAGTTTGATGGTGTGGGCGGGGGTGGAGGTGGGGGTGTGCTCTTTAACATGGCCACATTGTCTTGACCACACCCCCCTCACACACACACACAACCATGGCTCGTATCTGCATATTGGAGCCGCCCCTGCACCGAGTAGCCAGCACGGCAAACAAAATGACCTGTTGCCTCATTCAGATTGACACTTGGGTCCACTTTAATCAACGGTTCTAACAATTATGTGTTACGATGGACACCTGTCATACGAGCAATCGTCACTTTTTTTTTTTTTTTTTTTTTTTTTTTTTTGGGGGGGGGGGG
>MUZC01004424.1:251222-358157 GCA_002072015.1 Radix auricularia | reverse complement strand
CTCCACACGTGTGTACCATCTTCACCTCCACACGTGTGTACCATCTTCACCTCCACACGTGTGTACCATCTTCACCTCCACACGTGTGTACCATCTTCACCTCCACACGTGTGTACCATCTTCACCTCCACACGTGTGTACCATCTTCACCTCCACACGTGTGTACCATCTTCACCTCCACACGTGTGTACCATCTTCACCTCCACACGTGTGTACCATCTTCACCTCCACACGTGTGTACCATCTTCACCTCCACACGTGTGTACCATCTTCACCTCCACACGTGTGTACCATCTTCACCTCCACACGTGTGTACCATCTTCACCTACACACGTGTGTACCATCTTCACCTACTCAGAATGCGCGCCCATGTTGTAGTCGCCCACTAAAATATGTCAGCCATCTTCCTTTATTGACTTTGATGCTACTGGCCAAATGACGAACATGTACACCACCATTAGTGGTGGATTTTTATAACGTGATTTTTGTCCCTGTCAAATAAAGGAATGAATGTTTTATTTCATGTGTACAAATCTAAGAGACGTGAGGTGAATTTTAGCAGGGTTTAAAGTCGAAATAAGAATTAAGAATACTTTCCTATATGTAGTCAATTGTTAAAGCTCAAATTAATTGTCGACAATTTTGTTTATAAATTTTTATTTTAAACTTCAAATGTAACAAAATAATAATAAAAATTGCTTTTCTCTTTAAAAAAAATAAAACAAAAAAACTATGGTGGGTGTGTGTGATATTTTTATTGTTAAATTACGGGTTGGCAATCTTTTTGTTGGACTAGTTTGTTTTTATTATTATAAATATGTTTGTAAATAATTTCTTGAATTTTTGGGGTGGGGATGGTGCAGGCAAGTTTTTTTTTTCATTGGCAGTTAAGGCTAATTCAGTGTGCAGACGTGAAGTAAATATGGGGGGGGGGGGCTGTGACCCCCTAACATTCTGTTCAATCACGAGATATCTGACGTCATCCAGACCACTGTCTCAACTGTTCGAAACAGACCACTGTCTCAACTGTTAGAAACAGACCACTGTCTCAACTGTTAGAAACAGATCATCTCACAGTGGTTAGATGGGAAATTTGCTGTCGTTCATTTTAGTTCCCTTCTGATAGCAGACGGGAACCCGTGCAATGAAGGGAACCCGTGTAATGGATTAGCAACAACTGTAGTCGACTGTGACATCAACAAATTGTAATCCTATGAAAGATCTTGTGACCCATCATATCAACAAACTATAGTTAACATAGACACCATATCTTTATCGGCCTTGGACTGGGTCTATTTATAACTGTGACCAACCAGTCTAACTTTTCAAGACCTCCTGAACACAACACATTTATGACTGGCCACGTAAAGAGATGGGACCCCCTGAACACAACACATTTATGACCGGCCACGTAAAGAGATGGGGCCCCCTGAACACAACACATTTATGACTGGCCACGTAAAGAGATGGGACCCCCCTGAACACAACACATTTATGACTGGTCACGTAAAGAGATGGGACCCCCTGAACACAACACATTTATGACTGGCCACGTAAAGAGATGGGACCCCCTGAACACAACACATTTATGACTGGCCACGTAAGGAGATGGGGCCTCCGATAACATCAACCGATAAACGTGTCATCTGAGACCAAGTCAAATTTATGACTGTTATTATAAACCGTGTATCAGCCCCCAATAACATCACATGGATCAATATTGGGATCAATAATAACGTCTTCCCATCAGGTCCTTCGTCGATCTCACTTGTTGGCGTATGACAATTCGGTGCGCACAAATATGTCCTTATAGTAACATGTACTTGATGAGATGGGTGCAGAGAATGGGCCGAGTGGTCGGTAACTTGGGGAGAATATTAGGTGACGGGTTGTTGCAGCCTAGATATTAGATGGATTGTTGCCACCTAGATATTACATATGTTAAATATTAGATATCACATATGTTAGATGGATTGTGCAAACCTAGATATTAGATGGGTTGTTGCCACCTAGATATTAGATGGGTTGTTGTCACCTAGATATTAGATGGGTTGTTGCCACCTAGATATTAGATGGGTTGTGCAAACCTAGATATTAGATGGGTTGTTGTCACCTAGATATTGGTTGTTGCCACCTAGATATTAGATGGGTTGTGCAAACCTAGATATTAGATGGGTTGTTGCCACCTAGATATTAGATGGGTTGTTGCCACCTAGATATTAGATGGGTTGTTGCCACCTAGATATTACATATGTTAAATATTAGATATCACATATGCAAGATGGATTGTGCAAACCTAGATATTAGATGGGTTGTTGCCACCTAGATATTAGATGGGTTGTTGCCACCTAGATATTAGATGGGTTGTGCAAACCTAGATATTAGATGGGTTGTTGTCACCTAGATATTAGATGGGTTGTTGCCACCTAGATATTACATATGTTAAATATTAGATATTACATATGCTCTCTTCACCTTGATATTGCATGGGTTGTTGCCACCTAGATATTAGATAGGTTGGTTGTTGCCAACTAGATATTAGATGTGTTGTTGCCACCTAGATATTAGATAGGCTCTCTTCACCTCAATATTGCATGGGTCGCCTGGTATGATAGTTGTATTTCTGTAACCACTGATCCGTGTCGGCAATGCCATTATCAATATTTTAGCGCACGCTTTCTTTGTAGTATTGATTCACCTGTTGCCTTGGTTTTTCAACTGTTTACTTTGTTGTTCGCCTGTCTTCTTGGTTCACCTGTCTGCTTAGCTCACGTGTCTGCTTGTTTGTTCACCTGTCTATTTGGCTCACCTATCTACTTGGTTCACCTGTCTACTTGGCTCACCTATCTACTTGGCTCACATATCTACTTGGCTCACCTGTCTACTGGACTCACCTGTCTACTTGACTCACCTATCTACTTGGCTCACCTATCTACTTGACTCACCTATCTACTTGGCTCACCTATCTACTTGGCTCACATATCTACTTGACTCATTTATCTACTTGGCTCACCTATCTACTTGGCTCACCTATCTACTTGGCTCACCTGTCTATTTGACTCACCTATCTATTTGGCTCACATATCTATTTGACTCACCTGTCTACTTGGCTCACATATCTACTTGACTCACCTATCTATTTGACTCACCTGTCTATTTGACTCACCTATCTACTTGACTCACCTATCTACTTGGCTCACCTGTCTATTTGACTCACCTGTCTACTTGACTCACCTATCTACTTGACTCACCTAACTACTTGACTCACCTATCTACTTGGCTCACCTATCTACTTGACTCACCTATCTACTTGACTCACCTATCTACTTGGCTCACCTGTCTACTTGACTCACCTGTCTACTTGGCTCACCTATCTACTTGGCTCACCTGTCTACTTGACTCACCTGTCTACTTGCCTCACCTATCTACTTGACTCACCTATCTACTTGACTCACCTATCTACTTGGATCACTTATCTACTTGGCTCACCTGTCTACTTGGCTCACCTGTCTACTTGACTCACCTATCTACCTGACTCACCTGTAGTTATTCGTGTTTAGTATTGATCCCCGGACTTGCCAGTAAATTGACTTTCACTCTATTATCTGCCCGAGTCGCTCTTTGAATGCCGCCATTAATATTTTATCCGGAACTAAGATTTTGTTCATTTATTGTTTTGTTCATAAATTCGGAAATAACATTCCAGTTTTACATTACATATAAATGGTCTTATATAACATATACATGGTCTTATATAACATATACATGGTCTTATATAACATATACATGGTTTTATATAAGTTATACATGGTCTTATATAAGATATACATAGTCTTATATAACATATACATGGTCTTATATAACATATACATTGTCTTATATAACATATACATGGTTTATATAACATATAAATGGTCTTATATAACATATACATTGTCTTATATAACATATACATTGTCTTATATAACATATACATTGTCTTATATAACATATACATGGTCTTATATAACATATATATTGTCTTATATAACATATACATTGTCTTATATAACATATACATTGTCTTATATAACATATACATTGTCTTATATAACATATACATTGTCTTATATAACATATACATGGTCTTATATAACATATACATTGTCTTATATAACATATACATGGTTTATATAACATATACATGGTCTTATATAACATATACATTGTCTTATATAACATATACATGGTCTTATATAACATATACATGGTCTTATATAACATATACATGGTCTTATATAATTTATACATGGTCTTATATAACATATACATGGTCTTATATAACATATACATTGTCTTATATAACATATACATGGTCTTATATAACATATACATTGTCTTATATAACATATACATGGTCTTATATAACATATACATGGTCTTATATAACATATACAAGGTCTTATATAATTTATACATGGTCTTATATAACATATACATGGTCTTATATAACATATACATGGTCTTATATAACATATACATGGTCTTATATAACATATACATTGTCTTATATAACATATACATTGTCTTATATAACATATACATTGTCTTATATAACATATACATTGTCTTATATACATGGTCTTATATAACATATACATGGTCTTATTAATCATATACAGACCTTTAGTTTTAATTATTTAATTAGATACGTTATAAAGAAATGTTTTTACACTATTTATTTCATTTACATTTCATATCTTTAAAATTCTATTTTTTAAATTAACCGTTCACATCGGTAGAAAAAAAGTTGTAGCTTTTATTACTCCATTTTTTAACGGTAATATTCAGTGGCGTAGGCTTGAATTTGTAGGGATTTGTGGGCCCTGGGGCTGGGGGGCTAAATGTTTGGACACTAATTTGGGGCCCCTCTCAAGTAAGGGCCCGGGGCCCTTTGCAAATTTTGTCCTCCCTTCCCATAGCTACGCCACTGGTAACATCTTTTAAAGTGTCCCTAAATGTTAAAGTTGTATCCGTTTTGTGATTAACAAAGTATCAAACTAACTGGTTAGTCTGTAATTTTATAAACATAACATACCCCAACACTTGGTTCACTAACTGGTTAGTCTATAATTTTATAATCATAACATACCCCAACACTTGGTTCACTAACTGAACCCCGAGCTTGGGATCCACGACAAAGAGGGAACCTGCAGACCTGGCGGGTCATCATTTTTAACCCAAATGTGAGCCAGCTCTGACGTCACACGACGTTTGCCCGTTGCATGTGGGTAGGGTCTGGTGTAAGGACCAGACATAGGTCTCATGTACAGACTGCTTTATTGGAAAGTTATTCACCTTACGTACCGCCGCGTGTTGTTTAGAGAAGTAATTGAATTCAGTGGTGCATAGAGCACGCTAACACTGGCACTGAGGAGGTGGGGGGATATGTTTATTGAAATACTTCATGTTACAATTATTACCCTTACCTTTGACAATTGGTGCTCTGAGAAATGTAGTGTGTCACATCTTTCAGTGTGTCATTTGGAGTGTCACATCATTCAGTGTATCATTTGGTGTGTCACATCATTCAGTGTGTCACATCATTCAGTGTGTCATTTGGTGTGTCACATCATTCAGTGTGTCACATCATTCAGTGTGTCATTTGGTGTGTCACATCATTCAGTTTGTCACATCATTCCGTGTGTCATTTGGGGTGTCACATCATTCAGTGTGTCATTTTAGGTGTCACATCATTCAGTGTGTCATTTGGGGTGTCACATTATTCAGTGTGTCATTTTGGGTGTCACATCATTCAGTGTGTCACATCATTTAGTGTGTCATTTGGGGTGTCACATCATTCAGTGTGTCATTTTGGGTGTCACATCATTCAGTGTGTAGCATCATTCAGTGTGTCATTTGGGGTGTCACATCATTCAGTGTGTTATTTGGGTTGTCACATCATTCAGTGTGTCATTTGAGATGTCACATCATTCAGTGTGTCATTTTGGGTGTCACATCATTCAGTGTGTCACATCATTCAGTGTGTCATTTGGGGTGTCACATCATTCAGTGTGTCATTTAGTGTGTCACATCATTCAGTGTGTCACATCATTCAGTGTGTCACATCATTCAGTGTGTCACATCATTCAGGTTGTCACATCATTCAGTGTGTCACATCATTCAGTGTGTCACATCATTCAGTGTGTCATTTTGGGTGTCACATCATTCAGTGTGTCATTTGGGTTGTCACATCATTCAGTGTGTCATTTGAGGTATCACATCATTCAGTGTGTCATTTTGGGGTGTCACATCATTCAGTGTGTCATTTGAGGTGTCACATCATTCAGTGTGTCATTTGGGGTGTCACATTATTCAGTGTGTCACATCATTCAGTGTGTCATTTTGGGTGTCACATCATTCAGAGTGTAACATCATTCAGTGTGTCATTTTGGGTGTCACATCATTCAGTGTGTCACATCATTCAGTGTGTCACATCATTCAGTGTGTCATTTAGGGTGTCACATCATTCAGTGTGTCATTTGGGTTGTCACATCATTCAGTTTGTCATTTGGGTTGTCACATCATTCAGTGTGTCATTTGAGGTGTCACATCATTCAGTGTGTCATTTTGGGTGTCACATCATTCAGTGTGTCATTTGGGGTGCCACATCATTCAGTGTGTCATTTGGCGTGTCACATCTTTCAGCCATTGATCCTGGTGTGTACCAAAATATGTGCCTTGTCAAAAAAGAAGAGTTTTATAAACTGGTCTGTCCCTAACGGACGGGGTAGGTGGACTTGGACTAGGACTAGATTTTGGACAGTCAGGAAAAATAATTTTTAAAAGGCGGGTGTCCTGACAGGATGGCCTCCCCTAGGCGGATGTTGAGTCATAGAAATGATTGCGTCATTCCCCAGCATGCACCTCTGCAGTAGATTGAAATGATCAATCAAAGCAGACAGGTTGCTCAATTATGTGATTATAATCACACGGCTTTAATCTCCGTATGACAAGCTTTCAAATTATTTTATTTATTTTTTAAATCATTTAAAATTGTCCTACTGTCAAAATCTTGCCACTCACTCACAGTTCTCCTCCCATATCCACAGCTGAGTTGACTCCACTGGCTGCTCATTTAAATTGTGCCCTGTGCAGATGCCTTTTATAACCAATGTTAGAACAACACTGGGGGGTGGATTAAACGAAAGATGGCATGAAATGTCAACAAAGTCTTTTCTCAGAAACGCTTAAATTACAACCTTTAAAATCCAAATACTTACGTAATCATCAGTTCTACCATATTAGATATTCATCAATTCTTCCATACTCACTCACATATTATATAATCATCAAGTCTATGATACTCATCCACATATTATATAACCATTAATTCTACCATACTCACTCACAGTGGCGTAGCTAGACGGGGCGGTGGGGGTGGTCCACCCTGGGTGGCAAACATTTAGAGGGAGGCATTTGTGGATAGTTGAAAAGTTCAGCCATTTCCAACAACCGCCCTTTTTCTTTTAAAGGTGAAACAAAAATATTCTTAATTTTGTGTCTTAATTAAAGGGTCGCACAACATTTATTTGATTACATAGTGGTTGCTATAACTAACGCAAACCCGTTCAAAAATTTAAGTAAATAGAAAACAGGTAAACAGGGTGTGAGTTAGTCTGTTTTCCATTTACTAATTTATATGCCTTAATGCAGTCTCACCCCCATTTTGTTCAAAAATTTAAAATCGCTAAAAACGGTATCGATTTGTTTGGAAATTAATCGTTATACGTCACAGATGACTTTTTTTATATGAAAACGACACACAAAAACACATCACCGCTGGGCCGAATAATATGTGCTATTATTATCGCCATGACTGTTTTGGTGAAATTTTTGACATGCGCAGAATTATGCGACAACAAGTACCTACATGGCATGGTGGTTCATATATTGTGTTTAAATAATATTGAAAGTAGTAATTTATATCAATGTTTTAGGTTTCATAAAATTTTTGTAATGGAATTATTTTTTTTTAAAATTTATTTCTTTGAAAGTAGCACAAATATTTTTTTTATTCATTAAAACTTTTTACACCCATCCGATGAAAGTAATTTGTAAATAATTTTAATTATGAAAAGAATATGAAAATGTTCAATTTTCTCCGTCAATAAACACTGCAATACGCATAAATAATTAAAATTGACATCTTATAAGGGAAATAGTCAGACGAGATCAGATGCTTGAATTTTACTCGATTCAATGCAGTCTTTGTCTTTTCTATCTTTGCTATCTCAATTTATGGGAACCCATCTTTTCTTAAAATTAAATGAATGCAAACCTACTTCATGGAACAAAGAGATGTGCTAAAAGTTGTTACATCAGCCAAAACATTTCGTGAAGAGTTTGAGACAACAACTGAACGCAGAGTTAGAAGGAGAAAAATATGACTTGGGAAAATTTAGAAGACTTGGTTCTATCTTTAGAACAAGAAGTGCAACGATAATTGTTTTTATCAATGGATAGAATTATAAAAGAAAATAAAAGAACGCTTTGATCAGGTGCATATCTTTGCAAGAAATATATTCGTGTATAATTCCATATATAACCATGTAACCTACTCAATGAAGAACTTGAACTCCAGTAAATTACTGTTTAGACTTTGATGAAGAAAATGTCAATATTGAAAGAAAAAGTATCCATGTTTTTATGGCTGTACCTATAATACAAGGAGAGGCATTACGTTAGAAAAATGGGGAGAAAGACCTCTTGATCTATTAAAAATTTATTCAACAGCAAAGATTGGAAAATTCAGTACCCAACATTGTAATTTTGCTAACGAAAATTCAAAAATTTCTATCAGTGTCAGTGTCGCAAGTTGTGAAAGGAAATTATGAAAAAAAAATTATCTTCATTCCACAATAAGGGATTTAAGACTACACAATCTTGCAGTATTGTCCATAGAACAAGAAAGTACAAATAATTTGAAATTTTGATAGCATAATACACGATTTTTCTACTATGAAAGTTTGAAAGGTAAACGTATAAATATGTTTACATTCTAATGTATACAATTTCTTTGTTTGTAAAATAAAAGTCCTTTATCTATAAATACAAAATAAAATCACATTAATTGGTAATGTTGTTTTGGTGTATATTTTGAATATGTTTTGTCTCATTGGGTGGGGTTTGTGGGAGGGGGGACCTGCGACATAACTAACTTTCTTGTGGCCTTTAAAAAAAGTATCTTGTGTTTTTATTAGTGTTTATTTATAAGTATATCATTTTATGCGGCCGCATTTATTACTGCTTACATAAATATGTCGTGCAACGGTAAACATTTTTACCACCTTTAATTCCCTTCAATTACAACTATTTATTCATGTTTGTTAATTTATAAAACTTATCATATGATTGACTGAAGAGGCCATCCAAAAATGACGTCACTCAATTTTCGACGATTTTTCACACGTGGTAATAAAAACTTAGACCCCTATTTCAATATGACGTCAAAAATATTTAGCCCCACCCCCGTAAAAGCCGTAATTTCTTATTGAAAATGAGCAAATTTCAAATCAATTTTTTGTCATTTAAATATGCTTGTAGCGTAAAATATCGTAACACGCGTGAAGCCATGTTAAACATAATTTTTAAAAAAGAGTCAGTCGGCCTAATCAAATATTAAAATGAAACTTTTATTTTAAGTTGCCCGTTTCGATGTGACGTCACCTTTATTAAACACCCCCCCCCTTGTTACTAATCGTCACAAATGTGCGAATTCTTCCACCCCCCCCCCAGGTGCGTGACGTCAGTAATGGACGGCCCCTATAAAAGACGGGAAATTGGAGTCCCCCCGGGCGGCAAAAGTTCTAGCTACGCTACTGCTTATAATCATCAAGTCAACCGTACTCACTTATTATCATAAATATAATTATTATATGTAAAAGGAAATCAGGGCTTACAGTACATAAGTCATATGTCACTGATGTAAGCCCCTTACCAACCACTCAGGGAGTAGTACATTGTACATCTTTGATGAACTACTAAACTAAACAGATTATTATTAAGATGCAATACATTTGTGTTTTTTCCAGATGGTGCCCGGCTCAATGATTACATCCTAGATTACCAGCCCTTACATTTTGATCGCTTACATCTTCACGAAAAACATTCCCGAGTGCGGCGGTCCGTGGATCCATATTTCAGATGGATATTCAAAGCATACAACAGGTGAGAGAATAGTGTACAACTGGTGAGATAATAGCGTACAACAGATGAGAGAATAGCGTACAACAGGTGAGAGAATAGCATACAACAGGTGAGATAATAGTGTACAACAGGTGAGAGATTAGCAAACAAAAGGTGAGAGAATAGCGTACAATAGGTGAGAGAATAGCATACAACAGGTGAGAGAATAGCATACAACAGGTGAGAGAATAGTGTACAATTTGTCAGGAGAGAAACACTGAAAATACTTCTTTTAAAAAAAACTACAATTTTTTTGTTTGTTATGCTGTTATAATTGTAGCTGGCCCCTACTTGACCTTTACTACCTGGTTTGCTTAAACTGACGTTTGCATTGTTAAAACCAGATTTATTTATTTTGTTTGCCATAATATTGCTGCTCTCATGGAACCAATTTATTTTCCCAGGACATTTAATGTTCAGCTGCAACCATCCCAATCCATCTTTGCTGAGAACCATGAGTTGATATTTGGGGACGAGCCCCCAAAGAAAGTGGATACCAGCTTTATTTATGAAGGCATCTTAGCAGGTTAGTCACGATATACTACATATTACATAATTTTATTCTATACAGAAGGTTATTGCATCCTATGATAAAACATGGTTTATGTCTAGTCTTGCTTACTTTTTAGAGATTTAAATTTTGATAGTGCGTTGGTTTTCCTGAGGGGGATCGGTGGTCTAAGTAGTAACGCGCTGGACTACCGAACCGCTGCAAGAACTGAAGTAGTGAGTTTAAGCCGTGGTACTGGCAAGGCCCCCCCTCCGGGCACTGTGCTAACCACACAATTCCCTGCTCTTTAGTGGTCAATGAAACGTGTGAACGCTACTTCACTTGCCCCCATAGACCTTCATGGTCTGTAAGGGATCAATTTTATATAAATATATATATTTTTTTTTTTTTTTCCTCGTTTGTTCAGGCAACCCATTCCACACCCGAGTGTCTGATGGGAAGGTGGATTGGCATGTTATTTGATTTTAAAAAAGGTCTGAAAATAATGTCCTTAAATCTTATTAGCTGAATTTGATTTAAATGATAACCTAGGATATTTTTGTAGACTTTGGGACTCTAGCAATACCTACAAGTATATCTCAGAGAATTTGAATAAATCGTTCAGACCTACAGATTGTTGTGTAAGAAATGGGGTCAAAGTCGTTTACACTTTCTTTTTTAAAAATAGCGCTGGCAGTTCATAAGTCTTTGCTGAATTTAAAATGATTTGTTAAATGAACTCTGAACTTTCTTGTGTGAACTTTAACCCCTAGGAGCTTTTTAACTTTAAACCCATCTGGCATAAACTTAAATCCATCTTCCATGCTGGCATGTTGCTCTGAAAGTTTCAATAATAACTTTAGATATGAGATTGTTGTTCACCTGATCTCTCTTGTTTATTTGAGCTTTTCTCTTTCAGTTATTGACAGAAGGATAAATACTTAATAAATATTTGTATCTATTCAAACCAATTGCCTAGACTAGCCTTGCCTTGACTTGACTTGACTTGCCTTGACTAGCCTTGCCTTGCCTTGCCTTGACTAGCCTTGACTTGCCTTGACTCAACTTGACTAGCCTTGACTTTTCTTGCCTTGACTTGCCTTAACTTGTCTTGACTTGCCTTGACTAGCCTTGACTTGCCTTGACTTGCCTTGCCTTGAATTGCCTTGCCTTGACTAGCCTTGACTTGCCTTGCCTTGACTTGCCTTGCCTTGACTAGCCTTGACTTGCCTTGCCTTGACTAGCCTTGACTTGCCTTGACTCGACTTGACTAGCCTTGACTTTTCTTGCCTTGACTTGCCTTGACTTGTCTTGACTTGCCTTGACTAGCCTTGACTTGACTTGACTTGCCTTGCCTTGACTTGCCTTGACTTGACTTGCCTTGACTTGCCTTGCCTTGCCTTGACTTGCCTTGCCTTGCCTTGACTTGCCTTGCCTTGCCTTGCCTTGACTAGCCTTGACTTGCCTTGACTCAACTTGACTAGCCTTGACTTTTCTTGCCTTGACTTGCCTTAACTTGTCTTGACTTGCCTTGACTAGCCTTGACTTGACTTGCCTTGACTTGCCTTGCCTTGCCTTGCCTTGACTTGCCTTGACTTGACTTGACTTGCCTTGACTTGCCTTGACTTGCCTTGACTTGCCTTGACTTGGCTTGACTTGGCTTGACTTGCCTTGACTTGACTTGCCTTGATTTGACTTGACTTGCCTTGACTTGACTTGCCTTGACTTGTCTTGACTTGCCTTGACTTGACTTGCCTTGACTTGACTTGACTTGCCTTGACTTGCCTTGACTTGCCTTGACTTGCCTTGACTTGCCTTGACTTGCCTTTCCTTGAGTGCATCAATGTTTTTGTTCCCTACAGGAGAGCCCACCAGTTCCGTCCATATGTCTATTATTGATGGCACAGTATCCGGACACATCATTGTGCCTGGCCATACAACATACCACATAGAACCTGCCAGAAATCACTTCAACCATTCAGACTTCCACACCATCATTTACCCAGAATCCCACATGAATTTGGATCCTTATAGGTCTGTGCACACTTTTACACTCCTGAATAATTTTATGTCAATAACTTAAAGGATAATAAGTAATGACTACCCTAGTCGACCCCCAAAGTTTACATTTGAAAAGTGGAATTTTACATTTCTGCAATGATCGCTACAGTAAACTCATGGAGATTATAAAATGAATTATCAACCCCCTGATTTTGGACTTGAAATTTTTAAGACAAAAAAATTGTGAAATATTAGAATATGTACAGTAAGTTATACTCCTATATGAAATATTCCGAAGATCTTGGAAAGAGTTTTACATTTCATGATATTAAAATAATTCACCTTGATAACATAAACTTAAATATTGGCAGCCATATTTGTTTTCAATACAGTAAAACATTCTCACTAGGAGATATTATCCTTAATTTTACTTTTGACCATTTTAAGAAGATGTTTATGTTCTTTTTACTGATGGCCATTAAAGAGAAGTTCTGAACATTTCTACAGACACAAAAGATCCACCTCAGGAATCTGTGGAGACAGAGAAGTTTATGAAAAACTGAGTAAAATGTGGCGGTCAGTGGAGGAACCGTCTTTTCGACATATAAGGGAGGTAAGTAAGCTCTCCGCTAATGTTAATTAATGTGCAAATCCAGAGGTATGATATGCAGAGAAAACACAAAAAAAGTTACAAGAACGAATGAGCAAAATTTGTGGGGGAATGAAAGCAAGTGAAAAAATTAAATTCTTATTTCTAATTTCTTAAATATAATTATGAACTCTTTGACCAATAATAAACTTTAATTACATGTGTAATGTATGTGTAAAGAAGTGAGCCTCAATACATTACAGTGATTGCAGTGTCAATCTTGTCTTTAAAAGTTCTTCATTTAAATTACAAAAAGAAGTTCCACATATTATGAGAAATGTTCAACTATTTAAAAGATTATAAAAGATCCCCTGTGACATATGTACAACTTTTATTTCCAGAGTTCATCTGAAAACTCTTTTCACAACAAATACTCAGCAGACGCCAATGCAGCAAAGTCCAGACAGAAGCGACAGTTGAACAATGACAAAAAGACTTGTTACATGAGTTTAAGAGCAGATGGACTACTTTATAATCATTTCTTTGCAAAATCTAAAAGTCAAGTGAGTGTTTTCTATTACCTTTCTATTCAATAACCTTTTTTATATACCAACTGAAACAAACAGAAGGGTTTATTTAACATTAGAACTTTTTTTAAAAATATAAGTAATATTTGATGATATTCATAGATTTTAAAGTTTAAAATGAAATCTTATTGCATAACTCTATTGGTTGATGGTCAGTAATAGTTAGACATGTTTACATCCTAAAATATTAAATATCTATCTGTGTTACAAAAAGTAAAATGTTTTTTATAGAATGTCTTCAAGAATTTTTTAGAAGTTTTTAATTCGATTCCATGTTTAAAATTTTAAGCTTTTGGATCTCATAACCCGCTGTATCAGCTAAAATAAATTGGTGTTGGTGTCCTTTACACCATTCAAATAAAGAAATTTAAATTAAATTTTAATATCCACATAGTTCCTATATCTCACATATTATGTTACATTCTGTCAACAGGAGAAGGCTAAAGAAGAACTCCTGTCCCTGTTTGCTAGCCATGTGAAAGCTTTGAATGATATTTACCTGACCACCGTCTTTAACACCTTTGATAACACAATCAGCTACAGGGGTGTAGGCTTCCAACTACAAAGATCAACAGTCAGTTCCACTTCTTTCATATTTTAAAGTCTAGATTAAAGGGATTATATTTGATTTCTAGCTTAAAGGTCAAGGCTAATTAAGGTTGAAATAAACTATAAACTGATATTATGGAATTGGACTTTAAAATTGTTTTTGAAAAATCTTATATTTATAAAACTAAATATGATATGTTCCATACTTAATTTTATATGAAATTTTATTTTTAAAAGTCTGAAAAATAATTCTTAAAAGCCTAAATGACTCATAAAATCTTTAGCAAAAGTCATACATAATGAAGATTCAATACAATTAACACAGCAATAATTATAGAAAAATCACTTTTACAACAAAGAGGTTGGTTATTAGTCATATTTTGAGTTGAATTTTCAAAGATCTTAGGGTTACTTGGAGGGGATCAGGTTGAGAACATTTTATTTATTCTCTTCTAAAAAGGTAACTTAAGAAATTAAGGTAAATTTAAATCTCTTCACTGGAGGCAGGGGTGATCTTTTGCCTTCAAAGATTAGAAAACATTGTCAAATATTTAAGCTGTATGTGGGTTTACTTTGTTTTCAGGTTTATCGCCTTCTGTTATGAACATGTTCTTATTTCTTACTCAAGGTGATCACTGGCTGTGATACCTGGCCAACTGGTTACTGTACTGATAATTTGGATGTCAGTAATTTCCTTGACTTGACGGCTGCTGAGAACCATGATACTTTCTGTCTAGTGCACACGTTCACATACAGAGACTTTGTCGGTGGCACCCTCGGCCTAGCCTGGGTTGCTACCCCTGATTGTAAGTGCATGAGATTCCCAATAGTTTATAACACAATTTAAAATACATAAAGTTATTAAAGGGCACTTTAAATAAATTAATAAACAATTTAAAATTTATTAAATTTATGTTTTAAACAGATTAAAACGTATGTAGAAATATTTTATCAAGTTGTAGAATTTATTCTTGATGAATGCACGCCACTTAAGTCTTTTTTTTTTTTTTTAAAGATAGATTGTAAAAAGACAAATTTGGTCTAGTTTCATAAATTTCGATCAAAGAAGGATGTTAATTTTTATTTAATTATTTGCTGGTCATTAAAGCCCGGAATTCTGGCGTATGTGGTAAATATGGTGCCGTGAGGGACGACAAAAATGGAATCTCTGACAGAAGTTTGAACACGGGCATAGTGACACTGATCAACTTCAACCAGGAAGTGCCCACTCGAGTCTCACAGCTGACATTTGCTCATGAAGTTGGACACAACTTTGGTGCTCAGGTATTTAGTATTAAAAGAGCCAACTTATAGGAGGGGGGGGGGTGTCAAGTTTTCATTTTATTTTTAAGAATCCATGGATGATGAGAAACATAAATTTTTGTATCTTAAAAAATATTTATGTATGAAATTACAGTAAAATAATAATTATGATTTAGTTTTTATTACTTCTTTTTTATTTTAATAAGCATGATGCAAAGGTTGAATGTGCCCCATATGGAACATCACAACCGGATTCGTCATCTGGAAATTATATCATGTTTCCCAGTGCAACGCAAGGAAACTTACCCAATAATGGTAAATTTAGTTCGTGTAGCAAAAATGATATCGCCAAAGTCCTGGACACCTTGTCTCCAAAAGGAAAGAGAAATAACTGTTTCCAAAGTAAGTAACTTGATCCCATAAAAAAAGGCTTACAAATAATTATTTTATTTATTAATGCATATTTTAACCCTTTTAAACTCATGTCAAAGTGATATTCATTCATCCTATGTAGATAGAAGGAGGATCAATTTCAATTCAAGTTTATAAGATTATTTTATTTATACTGATTCACAAATGCTGTTAAAATTACAAAGTTCTTGTTATTAGTCTAAGACCATTAAGGTAAAATATATCTTCCTGTTATTTAAAAAGGTAATTTTTGTCGCGATCTCGTTTCTAGTGTTCTTTCCTTTCACTCCACTGTCAACTTGCGTGCATAAACTGACACAAGTTCTTGTACTAAAATACACTCTTCATTCTCGCGAGTCTGCAACTCGCACTCTATGTACATAACTATTAAGCACCACAACTCCGTGCACCTTAACTTCAATATCATATCAGCCCTTGGTCCAACTGACCGACCCTGGGCAATGCAAAATACTTAGGAGTCATAATAAATGAGAAACTATCTTGGAATCCCCATGTCAATGAAGTTATTAAAAAATAAAAAAAAAACCTTAGGCTTTATAAAAAGAAACTTTTACAAATGTAACAAAGATATAAAACTAAAATGCTACCTCACCCAGGTGAGACTTATACTAGAATATGCATCTCCCATATGGGACCCATCCACCAAAGAAAACATTGATAAACTAGAACAAATTCAAAAAAGAGCTGCAAGATTCATTACTGGAGAATATTCAAAACTCACAAGAGTAACACCGTTAGTTAAATCATTAAACCTTGAAACACTAGAGGATAGAAGAACCAAGAGTAAATTAGTAATTATACATAAGGCAATTAATTCTAATTTAGAAATACAACACAAAGATAACTTAATACAACCCTCAGATAGACATAAGGATAAAAACACCTTTCTTATTCCGTATGCAAGAAAAAACACATACAAGTTTTCTTTCTTCCCGTCCGGAATTTGGGTGGGGAATGGGTTGCCGAAGAAACCAGGAAAGCCAACACTTTATCATTTAAAACTCTAATAAGAATACGGGACAATAGATAATTGTAGGATGCAATCATCTTCTGTATAGAATGGGCATCTGTAACAGATAAGATAAGATAACTCTGATGTAAACTGAATGAATTACTTTCATAGCTTTAAACTATTATATCCCCAGCCTCCAACAATGCATTCTGTGGTAATGGAATTGTAGAGGCCAATGAAAGATGTGACTGTGGCTATAAGGAGGACTGCAAGAAGGAAATGTGCTGCAATTATCAAACTGATCCACCAAATAACTCATCATGCACTCTGACCTCTGGCAGTTTCTGCAGGTTCATATTTTGGTCTTAATGTTTTTGGTGGTTTTTTAATGGATGTTTCTGAGATTTGATAATTATGCAGTTTTATTTATGCTTAACTAATTCAAGTGAGTGCAAACACATAAAAAATCACATAAACTTTTCATTTAGTGTTAGAGAGAGCACTCAGGTAAAGAAATACATTTTATAACATAATTTCAGGTGTACTATGTTTTAGTTCTCATCTTTTGTCAAAATGTAATTATCAAATACAACTCTATAGTGATGTTTATCCTTTGGTATTTATCTTCTGTCTTTCCAAAAAAACTGAAGTTGAATTATCTTACTGTTAGCAGCTTGTAATCCAAGGTTTTCTTTGTGACTTTGACTATTGGCATTTAGTTAATTAATTTTTTTTTTACAAGAAAACTACAATAATGTTCTCCTCGGTCACTTCAGGTTTTAGTTATTGCTCTAGAGACATCCATTTATTTCTCCTTTAAGCTTTTCAAAAAGCCAGAAATTTTTGTTTTGTTTTTCTGGTTGATTCCTCGTGTGCCAACTGATGTCGAGGGCAATGATCATGTCATCAAACCATCACTTGAAATTTTCACTCTGGGTTCCCCCCATCCCCCACTTTCTCAAGGACATCTAAACAATTGTTCACTCCTCAAAATTTTGAAAGGTTCATTCATACATTCAAACATACATTCAAACAAACATTCAAACAAACATTCAAACATACATTCAAACAAACATTCAAACAAACATTCAAACAAACAATCAAACAAACATTCAAACAAACATTCAAACAAACATTCAAACAGCCTTTGTGTGGAAGTGAACATTTGAGTGACCACTTTGCTTTCTCATTAGCTGTTTATAAATCTTGGTTTTTGATGTGCTGTAACTGTATCTTGATTAACTTGTAATTGTATCTTGATTATTGTGTAATTGTATCTTGATTATTTTGTAATTGTATCTTAATTATTTTGTAATTGTATCTTTATTATCTTGTAATTGTAGCTTGATTATTTTGTAATTATATCTTGATTATCTTGTAATTGTATCTTGATTATCTTGCAGTCCCACTGAGGGCCAATGTTGCTCAAGTTCATGCATCTTCGAAAAACAAAATACTCCTTGTCTTGCTGCAACAGACTGCAATGAGGCATCATATTGTGTTGGATATCCTTACTGTAATGTTATTAACTACTTGCATCTTTGTTAGATATATTTTTTGTAATGTTATTAACTATCTGCATCTGTGTTGTATATCCTTACTGTAACGTTAGCATCTTTTTTCATAAATCTTTAGAAAATGAGTTTTGTTTACCATAAGTTTAAAGCTTATATCAAGGTAAAGTAAATATAAAAGACAGTAATCTTTGTATTGACATTTTGCTTAGAAAAAATGTACTGCCCACAAATAAAAGATGTAGAGATAATGGTTGGACACATATTTTTACTTCTATTAAAGCTTTAAAAAATATTTCTATTTAAAATGATATTTTCTTCTTTTATTTGTTGAATGCACATAATGCTTCTTATTAAATGTTATAAACAGATATCTGGTAACAATGTACTGGCTTTTTGTTTCTGTTCCAATGATTTTACTAACCTGTTATTTAATATTAGCTGATGTTACATAATTATCTGGATAGACATATCCCCAATTTCCTTGGAAATTCTTTTTTATTTCTTTGATAACCTTAACTGTGGTCACAAATTCTGCCAAATGCCCTCTACCACAACATAAAGAGAACAAAACATTTTGCAATAATTACAACAAACTTTGTGAACTTGGGGTAAGTTGTTTCTTTAAGTTTTTGTTGTTGGTGTAACTTTTGTGTTTAGCAATCAAATATCCATTTTTAATTATTAAGTCTTTTGTAATCATAAACCTATGTTTAACTGTTAGTATTATAATAATAATAAATTGATATTTTATATAGGGCTGTATCCCATTAAGGAACTTTAGTCTTTAATAATCATAAATCTATGTTTAACTGTTAGTATTATTTAGTCTTTGATAATCATAAAGCTACCTATAGCTGTTTGTGTTGTTTTGTATTAAAAAAATGTGTATGTAATAATTACTTTTATGAACTTTTTTTTTAATGAATATCATCATCTCTGAAAAGCTCATAGACATTCTTTTTTTGTTTAGGTAAATCAGCTAAATTACATCCATTCAAAAAATTTTAATTTATCTTCTACTTTGAAAACCCCAGGAATGCATTGGATCAGTTTGCTCTAAAATAGATTGGATAGAGTGTTTCTTGACAGTATCCCAGGGTGCATCAGATGAGCAGATGTGCTATGTCTCATGCAGTAAGTGAATATTGTTTTGTTCATACTTAGCTTGTCAATTTTTATTTTCAAGTCTTCAAGTTCTTTATTATTGAGTCAAGTATTTAATTGGGTTACAGTTTACATTTATTTTATTTTATTTTCAATCTCCAAAACTTATAAGCTATAAGTGTAATCTGTAAGTGTAATTTGTAAGTGTAATCTGTAAGTGTAATCTGTCTTGTGGTTTTAATTTGAGTTAATAAAATAGTTTCAGATTTCTTACCAATTTTTTCAATGATTTTATATTTTAGAAGAGAGTGAATCGTCTGAATGCATCAGTTCATATGACAGTGCTAAAGTAGACGCCAATCCAAAATTTAAAGCTCTTCTTACACAGATACATCAGGGTCAGAAGAGCACTTTGCCAACTTTGGGTCTCAAACGACCATCAGGTAGGAATTGATGAAATTTATTCAGAAAACAGAATTTCAAACTTATGTTACATTTAAAACATTTGCATTATTTTGAGGGACATTGCTCAAACTTATCTATTCTTATGGAGAGTGTAGGCCTCAACACATCCCTCAAACTTATCTATTTTTATGGAGAGTGTAGGCCTCAACACATCCCTCAAACTTATCTATTTTTATGGAGAGTGTAGGCCTCAACACATCCCTCAAACTTATCTATTTTTATGGAGAGTGTAGGCCTCAACCATAGTTTATAGACTGAGAATAGAGATGAAATGCTTAGGGGCACAATGGTTGAGTGGCATGCATGCTTGGCTGATGTACTGATGATCACAGGTTTGAATCTCCATCAAAGCAGGGATTTGTTCCCCAGGTATAAAAGTGCCCCTTAGTCCACTCAGCTTGGGTACCTAACACTAGTTAAGGAAACAAAAGCGGCTGGGCATTGTGTGGAAACCTCATAGCCATTGCCTATAAACGCTGCATCACTTGCCAACAGACTGGCATGATGTGTGGATGTAATAATCTTCTGTATAGAAGGAGCGTTGAAAATATAAGACAAGATAGTTTAATGTACACTCAGAAAAATATTATAGAAAAATGAAGTGAGTTAACTATATTAACTATCGTAATATACAGGCATTTTAGCTGAGAACGTTTTTAAGTAAATACAAATTTATTTTTTTTAAAATTTAGGTTCACCTTGCAATGACTACAAAGGATTCTGTGATGTATTCTCAAAGTGCAAGAATGTTGATGCTGAAGGCCCCTTCAAACAGTTAACAGACTTGATCTTTAATCCAGTCACTTTAAAAAATATCAGGAATTGGATTGAGGTTTGTCACAAGATGTCTACACAAACAGCCTCCAAAATTATGTTTGACATTAGAAAACTGTTTGTTGAGGGTTGTCTACACAAACAGCCTCCAAAATTATGTTTGACATTAGAAAACTGTTTGTTGAGGGTTGTCTACACAAACAGCCTCCAAAATTATGTTTGACATTAGAAAACTGTTTGTTGAGGGTTTCCTATTATTGACTTGTGTTGAGGTTTGTTACAATCAGAAGATGTCTACACAAACAGCCTCCAAAATTATGTTTGACATTAGAAAACTGTTTGTTGAGGGTTGTCTACACAAACAGCCTCCAAAATTATGTTTGACATTAGAAAACTGTTTGTTGAGGGTTTCCTATTATTGACTTGTGTTGAGGTTTGTTACAATCACAAGATGTCTACACAAACAGCCTCCAAAATTATGTTTCACATTAGAAAACTGTTTGTTGAGGGTTTCCTATTATTGACTTGTATTTATCTAAACGAAAAATGGGTGTCAGGGCTGTCTTAAGTTCCTAGTTTATTTAATTTCATATGCCTTAAAAAGTAAAATATTTTCTCTTTTGTATCGATTTTTTTTTATAACCTGAATTTTTATAAAAGAAAACAATTTAACTTAAAAATGTTGACGATCTCCTTATTTTGTTCCTATAGGAGCATTGGTGGGCTGTGTTGTTGATGTGCATAGGTGTTGTTGTTTTCATGGGTGTCTTCATCAAAATCTTTGGCTACAACACACCCAGCAAAAATCCTAAGAAGAAAACACAAGGACCATTGGCTGGCAGATCAGTGCCAGCAGGCCCCAGGCCAGCCAACAGACCAGCTGCCCAGAAACCAAAGCATGAACAAGTAAGGCAGCTGACACTGTACTATTTAGATATTTTACATTGTGCATTTTGTCATTTGTTTGTGTATGCCTCAAACAATCCTTACCAACATCACCAGACTTGTCAAATTGTTAAAATTCTTTATTTATGTATTTTTATTTGCTGGGTTTTCTCACATCCTCAAAATTTCATAAATCATATAATCATTAACTCATCTTTTTCTAATTTGCTATTTTAACATTATGCTATAGATTTCAAAAGCATGTCATTCTTTTGTAGAAATATCCTTTCATAAAATCTGAAAAGTATTTATTTTTTAATATTTCATAAGCTTTACTAATATTCTGTACTAAGGTGAGTTCTGCATCTTTTAATTTTTGAATGGTTAAAAAAAAACATCTATAACCTTATGCATATTTCGCATCTTATCTTTACCAAGCTGCCGTAATATTTCCTGTACCATCTTGGTTTTGACTGATATTTTTTTTTCTTTATTGTTCTTCTAAATAAATAATTTTTTTTACTGCCATGTTTTAATCTACAAAAACCCAACCACCCTAAATAGACCACCTTAGTGTTTCTCATGTCATCTAATAAAAAGCTTGTTCTTTGTTCTTTAAAATATAAAGACAGAAAACTTTTTGACTGTTAAGAGGCAGTTATATAATAAATTCCTTCAACAACATAAAAACAATTCTAGATTGTTAATGTGCTGTGCCTATCTGAAAAATGGCAAAATATTAGGTGCACGATTTGCAATTGGATCGGAAAAATAATTATTTCATTAAAAGTGAAACTTTTCTTGACTTACCGGTATATATTTATAATTTTTAAAAAAAACACATAAAATTATTCTGTTTTTGTTTTCTCATCAAAGATTTTCTTTCAAATTGATTCATTTGATGCAAACTTGTATGATTTGAATGTATCAGAAGGATTATGGGACAGTTAGCAGAGTCTTACCCAGTGCCCCACATTCATTTGCTTTTGACAATGAAGGTTACCATGGCGACGGTGGTACAGCCAAGGGCTCACCATCGAGATCTAATGCATTCAGAGCAAATCCACCAACCAGTTGGCAGAACTAGACAATGGCCACCTGGGAATAACAGGGATCATGGTCAATATGAATATGTATGTAATGCCATCAAAGAAGCATATTTATTCCTTCCCATCCTCTCCCCCACTCAAAGGCACTCAACCTTTAACCCATGGGAAGGTATTGTTTGGAGAATGCTAGCTACAGATGTACAGAATCCTACATTGTAATTGTAAATAATTAATATACCAAGTATGCATATCGTTACTCAATACATTAAATGACATTTTCCTCTGAAATATATTTATTTTTAAATTTAACTTGAAAACTAACTTCCACTGAGCAAACTATTTTTAAAACAATCTACCATTGAACTAGTTGTGGCTCACATAAATTATCATGTGAAACATATATAATTTTGCATATATTAGCTGAACTTTTAAAAAGACCAACCTGTTTGAAAAATGTTAAGGATCTGCAAATAAAACTGCTTTTAGTTTTTAATTCTGCACATTTACTTGCATCATGCATGTCAAAGCCTTTAAGACTGTTGGGCTCAGGGGAACTTATTCATCATTTTTCAAATACCAAATTACAATTTTTTACCATATTTGACATTAAATAAGATACAAATTTTTAGAACAAAAATATCTCATTTTCCAAAATTTTTGGCACTCTATACAGCCATTTGTTAATCATTCTTAGCTAGGGATTATGGCAAGCTACAAGTTCACATGACATAATTTTTACTTAACAATGTGTTTAGTCTTAACACTTAAAGGAAATCAATTTTGGTTCTAAATTCAAAGAAATTTGCGATATAAATTTATTTGAAAAACTTTAATGCGTACTTAGCCATTAATTAATAATAATAATAATAGTAAAATGATTATTTATATAGCGCTGTATCCCAGCAAGGAGCCAGGCTCACAGCGCTTTACATGGAAATAACAATACATATATCAATAAAAAGAAACATTCATATCATATTAACTACATAAATGATAATTAGTATAGATTTCTAGGTATTGATGCACTTTCCTATGATAATGTGTAGTAACATAAAACTCCTTCTAACCTTTGAACCCTGACAGTCTTTCCTCCACAAGAAAAACTTTTTCTGAACCAATTTAAATATAATTTTTACAGGGCTTTTTTTTTTTAATTGTTTTTTCTATGCTCCTTTTAACTCTTTAGTTTTAATAAATTGCCTTTTTAAATTTGATAAGTGTTGTTTTTAGTTCTGCGTCAGCTCATATTTATATTCATGCTCACCATGCATCTGCTTTATCATGATCCTTAAGGAGATTCTAAGACATCTTGTATTTTGAAATCAAGCTTGTGGAACTTGTGTATCTTTTTTATCCATTTATTATTTATTCAAAGTTTTGAAATATTGTATTATAATTATTGTATTTCATTTCAGTGCTACACATATGAGCTACTGTTAAAATTAAATAATGATACATCTTATTTAGTAATGAGACTACAAACATTTGTCAGTCTTTTTTTAAAGTTAAAGTTTTTAATAACAATGAATAAATTATGATAAGATAAGATATTCTTAAAATAACTATGAAAAAGTCACACAATTTTTACATTTCTTGAGAAGAGGAAATGTTGCTTTTTCTTTTTAAAAACATAATTTTCTAACATTCTAATATCATGGTTAAATAAATATCCTGTACTGTATGGTTGAAAAGATTAGCAAGATTCGTTAGTAGCTAATGGCTAATACATAATATGTAATTACAATCGACACTCGACACTACTATATTATTAAAATATAAACCTTAGTTTTATAGTGTGTGTTTGTGTGTGTAGCAAAGTGTCACTTGTATCCTTTTTACACATGCAGAATTTTGAAATTTTTTTTTAAAGGTGTTTATTTTTTATTTATTTTTTTAAAATTTAAACTAAAATTATCTGATTTTCTAATTTGACAGCAACAACATGTGTATGCCACAGATTTACCAATGTATGCAAGGCCGACTTCTGATCGAGGTCAGCATATTTATGACAGGCCTGATTATAATGACGGCAGATATGGGTACGACAACCAAGCTTTTCAAGGTCCTTCCCACAATAGAGGTCATCAACAGTACGACAGAATAGCAGCATCAAGAAATTACTGACTAGAGGATTCAGGCGAAAGTTTTTCTTAATGTTTTTATGTAGTATAGTTTGATTGCTCATAAATGCTCATCTGCCCTATCATAGGCACTAGCGATGATGATTACAATTCAGATTGAAAAAACATATGATTTTTATTTTAAATCTTGTACCTATACAAAATGATAATTACAACAATCAAAAAAGAAAAAAAAAAGAATTAAAGCAATATTGTTACTCTATTAACATATCTTTATAGTTTTTATTTTCAAAAACATTCCATGAGAAATGTAACTTGACTCATTCATTCCTCTGCAAACGTATGGCCTTCAATTTTATAAAAACAAGTCAACTAAAGCAATAATAATTTGGCCTGTCTTATATTAATATTTCTATAAATCTTTTTTATTGGATACTGTATTAATGGAGCCTTTAGGTTTAAATAAAGGATAATTTTTTTTGTATCTTGTTTATATATAATTTTATGTTTACTTAAAATACAATTAATTTATTCAGATGAATTTTGCAATAGGAGGGTGAATGAAGACTTGTTAAGTCTAAGGGAAATAATTGCATGTCAGTGATTTTGGAATAATAATTTATTCCAACAAATGTTGATGTTAATATGTTCCTTGATTCACAAATGTTCATGCCACCAAAATATTTGATAAAATTCCTTGTGCAATTATCACTTTGAGCGTGCCTTAATCAATCACAGCTAGTAATAATGTTTCTAACATAATGACGTATTCCAAGAGAGCATGTGATGATCAAAATATGGCCTTTAAGCTCTTAGGATATGAAGTTAATGTAAATATATTTTTGGTCATAATACTAAATGATATCTTCTGACAAGACATACACACAAACAGCAATACCTTTGTATGCCTGTATTTGGCATGTTTTTATTGTGCTGTGCACAGTTCTTTACTTTCAAATACAATGATAAAATGTGAGTACTTAGTAGAAGTTTTTGTATTATTTCAACACAATCATTTGAGTCTGGGGCAAAATTTCAATGAACCACTAAGATTTTTGTATACCACAATGATTTTTTTATGGCATCTAATTTTTGTACTTACATTCCCCTATCAATAAATATTTATTGAATGTTCACTGATTGGCTTGTTGTTAAGACAAATTTTGTTCTATTGATTTGTTGACAAAAAATGTTTATGTACTGTGAAATATAATTTATTAAAAGATAGAAATATTAGCAACACTTTTTTACAGTTAATGACCATAAATTTAATGTGCCAAAATAAAAGAAGAGCTATCAGCTACCAAGAAAAAAAAGGAGATTAGTTTTAAATTTGCTTGATAAAATTTTCTTTCCTTGTTAAATATTTCTGAATAACTACTTTTTGAAAGACTTTTTTTTTAAAGGAGTTTTAAATTTCAACACTGAAAACAAGACTAGTCACCAGATCATTGTGTTGTCACCTTTGTTAAAAACATTTGGCTGATAGCATCAAAGCTGAGCTCTTTATTTGTAATTATATGACAGTGGAATGTTTTCAGCTGTGCTTGAATAGTTTTCTAAAATTAGGACATATTGAAACTCATGGGATATGGCAGTTAGTTAATTAGTTTATAATTACTTCTAGAGATAATCCTTCTCTCATTAAGTGTAAGAGAACTAAAAGTGAATTTACAACTAGTAGTTTTAAACTATTATTTGGATATTGTTGTTTCAGCATTTGTATTATTTGTAGCTGAAAAACACTTATTTAGTTACTTGTTTGAATATACATGGTGTTCAATGACAAAATCTAAGTTGGACATTTTGCTGTTCAAAATTAATTGCAATCCAATACAGTACTTTGTGTTTTTTTTTTAAAGCAGTTTACTTCTGCTGTTGTTTAAAGTGTATGAGCATTATGCAAACTGAGGACTGTTTTATAAGATAAAATTCTCTAAACTTTGTACTGTTATAATACGCATAACGTCTTTTGGTTTGACAATACAAATATTTAATGATCTAAAATAGGACAAATTTGTTAACGATTGTCAACTTAAAAGATAAATGTATCTTTTAAAATGGATGTCAATATAATGTTTACCTTTAGGTTTATTGTGTGGCAGTAGAAGAACTAAGTCTGTTAGTGTTTAAATTTTCAACTTCAAAGGTAAAAAAAATGTTTGTCATTAATTAAGTTTTCTTAAAGTTTATTTTTAATCAGAAGGGGTTAATAATCTCATTGTATTAATTCATTATTGCCATTAATTAATTTATTGCCTTCAAGGTAACATAATTTATCATGCGGATTCCTGATCTAATTATTATAAATTATACTTGTATGCTTTATGACACAAACTTAATGTAGGTGAGACTGCAATCAGGCTTATAGATTAATAGATGGATAACATGTAAACAGGGTTTTAATGAGCCTGGCAAGACCCCACAGAACAGCACTGGTTTGTTACATCCTGTCAGGCTCACTCATACCCTGTTTACATGTTATCCATTTATTGATGTATGACATGAAATAAGTTTCCCATCATAGATTGGTTTTACTTTTTATCTTCAACTTTAAATTCAATAAAATGTTCAGAATAAAGATCTAAACAAATGCAGTATTTCTAATCATTGGGTCCCACTCAACATACCAGAAATTAAATGTTAGTTTTCAAATGAAAATTAAAGTTTTTATTGTGATCAAAACTTTCAATCCTACGCTAATTTGTCATTTCTTGAGCTTGAATATTAGAATTGTCCTGTAATACTTTTATTGGTAAATGTAAATGGCAATTTGTAAGCTATAGCTACATTTTTATGTTACATTTCAAGTGGCTTTCTGTAGTTCATTCCGCCATTATTACAACAAACTTTGTTGGCATTTTTCTTTATAATTATTCTCAAAGGCGATCCTACACCAGCATGAAAATATTGAAAAGGGGTAAAGTCTTTTTTTTTTTTGTACCTGCTAAAAATTTTTGAGCATAACCATTAAAAATCACCAATAAGGAAAGAGTGTTTAAAAAATTCATGATGTATTCCCAACTGCATCTTTATTTAGAAAATATCTGTTGTAATGAAAGTAAAAGCCTTGATCCCAGTAAGTTCAGTAAGCCAGGAGCTGAACATTTTTTAATCTTAATTTCTCTATTTACTTTAAATATTCTGAGAACTTGATATTCTAATGTTACTTCACCATCATTTCCATTGGGTACCACAATGATAGAAAACATGAATTTAAAAACTCTTAATGACAAATGGATGGGAAAAGTTTCCACCTCTGTTGAATTACTGAAAATTATTTTTCAAAGTTGTGTTGCAGTTTTGAACTTGATTCAATCTAACATGGTTGTCAACTGGTCATTAGCCTACTTATTTACATACTAACAAGAAAATTCTCAATTGTGTCTTAGATCATGGTGTGTAATTTATAAAATCAATCCAGCCATAATATCATATCAGTGGATGAATCATTAAATGTTGGTTGCAGAATCAAATCTTACTCATTTATTATTATAGCTTTCAAGGTTTTATTGCAATGCTTTTTTTTGAAGTCAAAAAAGAAATATTAAAAATAAGCTATATTAAATTAACATTTTATTCCTTTAAATCATTTTAGTATGCCTACTTCATGCAGATGTTAATTGTTTGTTTGAATTATTGTTTATAAATGAAAATGATTTAACATTGATCACCATGCATTCAGGGTTAAAAATTAAAACTACAAAGCAGTTATTCTTCAAAATGTTTATTTGCAGTTAAATTTTAGAAGTCCAATGGATTTAACAGAGAACAATATCCTCATGAGCAGTTAAAAAAAACTAAACTGAGATTCAAATTCTCATTGTCTAGATACAAAGATCAGTCATGTGGATATTTTGTCGTGTGAACCTTTTCAATTAAAAAAACAAAGGGTACACTATCACCCCCAAATTGAATTATTATCTAAGTATTTCTAAGCAATGTTTTTACCCAGATTTACTTTTCAAAAGTCAAAGAAAATAAAACTTCAGATTTTCTGCATAAAATACATCAGAAGCATAGGGTAAGGTTCTCTTACTTCGTACTTGTTTTAAATAAATTATTGATTTGAAAGCATATAGGAACATATAAATCTTGCAAAACTTGATCAAGTCCATTCAGCACGCATGTTTAAAAATAAATTTTAAACATACTTTCAAGATGATTTGCACATGTTTATCCATGCAATAAAAATGAAATACTGCATGGGATAAATATTACTTAGCATGACTACAAATAGTAGTATTTGTAGCAAGTATGTCAAAATAATAAATCGGTTTTTATAAAAAAAAATTATTTTATCTCATCTGACTTATACTTGGACAGACAAAAGCTGGACAGATTTCTTCAAATCCCATCAACATAATGGCATGTGCTTTTCAGCCAGCCATAATGAAGAATTTTCACTCTCTGACATTGTTCTTTGTTGGCTTAAAATAACTTTAAAATATATAATAACAACTTAAACTCTTAAAGCCCAAAGCGCAGTAATGTGTGCCTCGTTACGACTCTCTTTCGAAATGAAATAACAGATAGTAAAAATTCTTTAAAGCGTGAAAGATGATGTATTCAACTTCTGGGAAAGGCAGCTGTTGCCCGTGTTAGTGTTATCGCTCTATTCACAAATTTTTTTTGGTAGTTTTAAAGTGGTGGGTTTTTTTTAAGATGTGATTTCCCTATACTTTATTATAAAAATAATAGTACTAAACTACAGGTAAAAAGAGTGTTAAACTCAAGATGGTCTTTTGGATATGTCAAAAAAACAATTCCTATCCTAAAAGATGAAGTCAGTATTACAACAATAATATAAATGCATTTTATGCAATTTTTTATGATTTCATAATCAGTTGATTGCAATATGGGAAATCCTTATGAGACTGAGGAGGAGGTGGAAGTTTATTGAAAACCTTCTGGGGCTTTAAGAGTTAAAAAGCACAAACCTTTTACAAAACAATAAAATAAATAAATAAAATAAACTGCTTATTTTTGTAAATGCAAACTTTAAATATACTTAGATGATAAGTTTGAATGCTATATTTAGCTTAAGTGTATTCTTAGTGAGAAATGAGAAGAAAAACAACAGGTTATTAACATCTTTTTTTTTTTTAAATTTATGACAAATTCATTCTTGCTAATTTTCATGATAATTTGAAATTTCAAAATTTACAACAGGAGTATCGAGAACTAATAAATAGTATTTTAAAAAATCAACAGACAATCAGTCACTAGTAAATGCCCGATCACTTGTTATTTTGATAGAGCAAAAAAAAATTATTTTTACAAAATTAGTAAACCGGCACCATAAATATCAAAACAAAAATAAAACAAAACAAAAAAATAACCAAAGAAAACCATAGTATTTACAAGTAGTTCAACATTTTTGGCAGTTGCATGAGAATTCTTGATGAAATACAAAGCATCAAATAGCAATTTTGCAAAACTTAACTTAAATATTAAATCAATGGTGCAGGCAGGCGATTTTTGTTATCTGTCCAACATTCTTGCTTGTAGGCTAAAATTAACTCAAAGTAACGCTCTCATCTCTGGAACTTTGAATTTGTGATCCATAAATGTTGTCTAATAAAATTTGTTAAGTCCAACTCAAGAAGGATTTACCATTGGGGGTATCACGATTCAACTTTGACTAAAGTATTTGTAGTTGAGGTTGTTGTTGGAGATGCTGTTGAATTGATGTCACAGCAATCGATGTCTGGAGCAACGCATTTCCATAACCCATATGTAGTACCAACTGTAGTTTGCCACAATCTGAGTGTGCCGTCCTCACTCCCGCTGGCATACAACTCACCATCAGGTGAAAAACGAACACAATGGACTGGTCCAAAATGACCCTTGAAAGACTCTGGAAGACAGTTAAAGCGAATTATAACAAATAGATTTTATCAATACCATTTAACCAAAGTTATCCAACTTGTGCTCCTTCAAAAATTCTGCCTTTGAATTTTAACTCTTAAAGTCACAAAGTGTTGTAATGCGTCTCCGCCCGCTTTCCGTAAAGCGTCCCTAGATACCACTCTCGTTAGAAATGAGATCTCGGAAAGTAAAAACTCTTCAATGCTCGAAAAAGGATGTATTAGGCTTCCGGCAATGGCGGCCGTTGCATGTGCTAGTGTTATCACTCGATTCTCGATGTTTTTTGATAGTTTTAACGATTTTTTTATTCGAAGATTCGTTTATTACTAAAATAATAATACTAAACTACAGGTAAATATTGTTTTAAACTCAGTATGGTCTTTTGGATGCATAAAATAACCATTCTTAGCCTAAAAAATGAAGTCACTATGACGATAATATTATAAATGGATTTTACCTAAATTTTATAATCAGTTGATCGTAATATGGGAAATCCTTACAGGAATGAGGTTGAAGTTTATTGAAAACCCTTATGCGACTTTAAGAGTTAAGAGGACAACTAAAATATTTATTTATCAATGATCTTTACATAAGGATTAAGGGAGCAAGATACATTATTTCTGCATTTTTTTTTTTTTTAATTTTTAAAGTTATGAAACAAATGAAAAGTCATCTGTGTCCTCACAAAAAAAAAAAAAAAAAAAAAAGACACACACCTTCATTTAATAAGGCAAAAGAATTCCAGGTTAATGATATGGATTTTTTAAAGTGGTAATAATATTGAATAAGTCAATTTAATATTTTTAAATCCAAATAAATAAATTTCTTAACGTTAATGCTCCAAAACATGGTAATGCCCGCCTTGTCTGTAATGCCATAGAACTCTCTTTAGAAACAAAATCACAGAAACTAAATACTCCTCAGTGCGTTAAAGATGACTTAATTGACGTCCGGCAATGGCGGCTGTTTCCCTCGCTAGTGTTATTGCTCGCTTCGTGAAGTTTTTTGTAGTTTAACAGGGTATTTTTAAAGATGCGATTTTGCTATACTATATTACAAATATAATAGTTCTAAACTACAGGTAAAAATAGTTTTAAAGTCAAGACGTTCTTTTTGTTATGTAAAATAACTATTCTATTTTTTAAATGAAGTCCGTATGACAATAATAATATAAATACATTTTATGCAATTTTTAAAATTTTATAACAAGTTGATTGAACTACAGGGATTCCTTACAGGATTGAGGCGGAAGTTTGGCGAAAACTTTCTGGAGCATTAAACGTTAATTTTATCATATAAATCATAATAATTTTGTTTATTCTGTTAAAAAAAATTATAATTTTATTAGCTAACAAAACAAATATAAAACAATTTTAAGCTAATAAGAAAATAAATTAATTTTTACCCAGTTCAGCTCCGGTAAAATAGTCGAATTTGTACATTTTGAAATCTTCTCCACCACAAACAAAGAAGTTTTTTGATGGATGCAGAGATGCTGTATTTACAGGAGCAGGTGCTTTGATCTCCTTTATCTTCTCAAATCTGAAATCATTTTGTGTTAGTTGTTAGCCCATGTATTTAAGTTGATGTGTTAGAAACACTCATACATAGACAATTCGTGGTTACCAAAGTTACATAGAACCTTAATATTCATAAAATAAGTCCATTCTTTAAAAATTGAATTAATAAATTATTCTATTCTATTTGTATGGGCATCCGTACTAGGCTTAAATAAATTTTACTTGACAACATTAATGTTACAGCAAGATTTTATATCAGTTAAATTAGAGTATACACACGTTTCTGCATTGTAAAAGGCAGTGAAATGCCCATAAGTGACTGTAAATATGGAACCATCAGATGTTAGTTCTAAGCTACCAGGAGGTGATGAAACTTCAATTTTGTGAATCTCTTGGCAGGTATTCACATCCCAAACTCTGAGGAAAGTTCAAAGTATTATTTTACAAACATTGAGCATTTCTAGTATTTAATTGTACAATGCTTTCAGTGGAAAAAAATACATATGAAAATTTGCTTTAGAACTTATATTTAAATAAATTTTAAAGTCAATTTCCACTTGAATGATTCGTTAGAAGTACCTGCAGCTAGCTGTATTCAGTTAATTAAATATAAAACTATGGAAATCTAACAAATGCATTTACAGTTGTGGAACTGCTGTTGAAACCGTTACACGTGTATGAAAATTAAGAAAACTCTTTTGTCAGAAAATGTTTGGTCACCTGAGTGTTTTATCATCACTTGCACTGAGAACCCTATTACATTCTCTGTTAAAATGCACAGCTTTTATGTTTGATGTATGCCCAGCAAACTGTTTTGGTTCTGAGGAAATTAATTATTATACCAATAACACCACTTTACGCAATTACAAATAATAATTTACAAAACTCTAAAAAGGAAATGTAATAAATCCTGAAAGTTTGAAGTATCTGGCCTAAGTTATACCTGCTTCTGGTTTCTGGAGGTCAAAGATTCTCAAGATTTTCTCATTACTACCAGTTAGTAGATAGTGGCTGTCTGAGGAAAAATCAACACTCTTCACAATGTGCTTATGAGAAAAACTGTGGAGTTCCTCGCCCTTTTCTGCATCCCAAACTTTGCTAAAATGAAATTAAGGAATGTTTGCAAAATTATTTGTTATATATTTGTATTTCAATAAGGGTTGAATGAAAATATATGTGTTATCAATAATTATGAATTACAGTAACTGATAATATTTATGTTAACTGCTTTCAGTTGGTAATTAATAAAGCATTGTTATGTAAAAAATTATATGTACTGTAAATGATAACTCGGAATAAAATTATATTTTAAACATTGTGTTCTGTTTTTCAAAGTCTCTCAGCGCAGCGACTTATCCTTTGAGTTGATTACTTTATGGAAGTTTTAAAAATATTTTCTTTTTTTTAGCAATTGTAAGCTATCCAAAATAAAATTACGCGGTGAAATCTGCTGCTCCTGTTGCTGCACGAGTAGCATCTTTATTTAGTGTGGCACCCCAAACAGCACCTTTATGACCTTCAAATGTACCAATCCAATCTCCGGTGTCTCCTTGACGAAGCATAGGTTTACCATCTGTAAAATAAATGTTACTTTATAATTAGAGATATAGCTAAAGAATGTAGTTTGCTGTCTGGCTTGACACTTTTTAACTCTAGTAACAAACAAGGGACATTGACTATAGGCATAGGAGACACTTTAATAGAATCACCAAAAAATAACCAGAAAACACCAATTCTGCTGAAAAGCAAACTGAAACATAACTGAAAGCTCCAAAATTGCAATGATTGCCAAATATAAGATTCAATGAAGTCAACTGTTACCAAACCAGAATTAAGATGTTTCTTAAAAACACCAATTCTGCTGAAAAGCAAACTGAAACATAACTGAAAGCTCCAAAATTGCAATGATTGCCAAATATAAGATTCAATGAAGTCAACTGTTACCAAACCAGAATTAAGATGTTTCTTAAAACAAAGGAGTGATAATGGATATACTTGCTTCTACCATGATTGTGTTTTATGAAATATTAATTTATTTGTGCAACTCAGCCCATGTATTTAATTAAATGTTGGGTTGTAACCCTCATATTTGAGGGCTCTAAAATCAAATATCAAAAGGTTACATAAAAAATGTTTAAAGCATAGAGCTCTGCTCTAGTAGTCTACAATTCAATAAGTTAATAATAATTGAAAATAGTCAAATCTGTAGGCTAACAGTTTTTTTTATTTTAGAATTAAGCCCAAAGATTATTAACTTATCTACAATACAGTCGTAGAGATTATTTTGATGTCATTGGAAAGCTAAAAGCAGGGTCTTTCTTCTTAGTTATTATATTAGGGCCATTTGCTATATTTACCATCACAACATTTGTGGTTCTGAATCACTTTACACAAATAGCCTAAGGAAAATTCTTAAAATCCGATGACAGAAAAAAGTTCCAGATACTGAAGTACTTGTCAGAGCAGGTCTCCAAAGTATTTCAACAAGTCTGATGTAGTGTCAACTATGCTGGGCAGGCACATTTTGCCAGGACATCAGTTCCCATAGAGGCTCTTCTATGGTAAGATTACCAATGGACAAAGCCTAGAGGTCAAAGGAAGCGCTAAAAATATACGCTCAAGACCACACTGAAAGATTACAGTATTGGATATGACACCTGGGAGGCAGCAGCCTGCGACCGAACCTCCTGGGGCCTTATGATACGGAACGGCTTAGCAGGCTGCCAAGTCCAGATGACAGGCCATGAGGGATTGTGCTCTAAAACTTCCTGATGACATCCCAATCACCTCTTGTCCAAAGCTAATGTGGATGCACCATGCAGGCAATAATCTAAGTCTAATAAACCACCTAAGGATACACCAGGCTGCCAAAGCACATGGCTAATGTCTAATGTGATGAGAATGTTCCTCATCAATCACAACAAAATTTTTTGTGACTCCCCCTTTTTAAGTTACTGAAGGTGGAATTTTTGGAGAATTTCTATAAGTTAAGCATAGACAATGTACTTTTAATTTCTGCCCAAATATTAACAACGCCGGGCCATGTTGACCTTTCACTGAACACTTCAGTTTAATTTTTAAAAAAATATTTTCACTTTGAAAATATGAGATATAAAAATGCTACGTTCACTCATTTATTTTTTTGAAAAAGGTATCTCTTTAAAGATATAAGGGTTTAATTTAGAGGCTGTCATACACCTCATAAACAATATCAATAATTTAATAATTAATAACATATCCAAAATGGGCTAATGTTTATTAGGCTGACTGCAGCGTCGCGTCTCTTCCGCATGCTATGAAGGATAGTTGCTTCCCTTGAATCTTCGTGTTTTCTTATTTACTTATTACCTCCCCTTGCTGTAAAAATGTAAATAATTTGTTTATTATCATTATTGGATTTGTATTCATGTGCCGCGAGAAGGGGGGGGGGCTCTCCTGTTCATTTTTTCCCAAGTATAAATGAGTATGAGTATATTCTAAGAACTATTTGCTGTGCTCATTTAGAAAAGGAGTGCTGCTAATTCCTTGACCGGCTTTTTATTCCACCATTTGCTCTGGGTGCGTTTCCATTAGTAAGTAGCCATTTATTGTTAGAATTTTCTGAAAATTTAAGATTTTAGGGTTTTGGGCTAGGCATAGCTTTAGAATTTTCGGAAAATTGAAGATTTTAATTTTAGGGTTTGGGTTAGGAATAGCTTTAGAATTTTTGGAAAATTGAAGATTTTAGGGTTTGGGTTAGGTATAGCTACAGAATTTTAATTGTGGCAGTAGTGATCTAATGGGTGAATTTCTAAAAGGATTAAAAAAGTAGGGGTGTGCCAGAATTCGGTCCTGAATCCGGTTCCGCCGGATTTACATGTATCCGGAACAACCGGAATATACCGGATTTCGGAATTTGCCAGATTTTGTGACTCACCGGATCATAATCTGAATCACCAAAAAATAATCTGAAATAAAAGTAATTCTCTTTCCCGAATTCCACACGATCACGATACATTAATCGATTGTTTCGATCGCTCGTTAAAGTTAGCAAGGCATTTTTCATTAGTTTCAAAAACCAAAGCATCGCCCTGTCCGTTGTGACGTCATGTTTACCTCTCTTGTGTGTGATGCCGGTCAGCTCAGTCAAATCGCGCTTTAAAATTAATAATAAAATTATAAAGCTACGGAGTAAACGATGATAAAATGGAATTTATTTTTAAAAAACATTATTTGCTATCGCCAACTCGCCAGAATAATTGAATTTTGCGGCGCACACGTTTCCCCTTCCCGTTTTTTGTTCAAAAAGGGTTTGAGCCACACTATTAATGTGATAATCAAATGCCTTTGACTAGCAGGAAAACTGTCACTAAAAGACCAAACTCAAATTTGTGGGCTGATTAATCACCCGGTATCTTTGCTACGTCTTTCAAATACCTATCGTAATATAGGTACATGCACTTCACTTAACGGCATGCGCCGAAACGTTTTTTTAATGCCTGAAACAGACTTTAAACCGGTGATCAGAAAATGCCGATAGGTCACGGGGTCATATGCTTTTATAGCTTTCTTTGTCTTTATGAGACACAGACTATAATTAATAAAAATAGAAACAGCCAAAATCCGGAATAATCCGGAATAATATGGAATTGGGATCCGGCGGATTTCGCATAAGAAAATCCGGAACCGGATCCGGCACACCCCAATAAAAAGTGTTTCCTCCCCTTTGTTGTGATTCCGATGCCTGATCGGTGAGTACCCATTGTTTTCTTCATTTTTAACATTTTTAAAACTATTTTGCTTTTATGAAAAACGCTAAAAAATACCCCTTAAAATATTAGAAATTAGAATGCAATCGACATGAAAAGCAATAAGGCTGGCACTGAGACTTGAGAATATTTCACTGAATTCTCCCTTCCACATCGAACTATTAATAGAATTCTGGGGATAACGCCTCCCAAAAGTTTATGCACATTTTTTAGTTAATCACTACCTTTTTTTTTTTTTTTTTTGAAGCTCTGCTGCTACAACAAAGTAACGGCAGACAACTCACTGAGACTTGACTAGTGCTACAACTTGTAACACTAGACACTAGAGTAAAAGCTGCTAGCCAATTCAATCCACATTTGACATTTGCTTGGCTAGTGTTAAGACGTGCCATGGCAACAAGATGACCGCCGTTAATGACGTCACGGGGATCTATATGCTTACCAAGATACCCATTAGCCAATCCACTTTTGCTTGGCTAGTGTTACGACATGTCGTAGCACCAGCCACATCCCCCCGGGTTGTCTGCCGTTACTTTGTCGTAGCAGTAGACACTTAAATTTGTAGTCTCCCTTGTTTAAATGTTCTAGAAATCTAGAATTAAGGTGAGATTTACTTTTTTTAAAAATATATGTTGAACAAACCTTTGCAAGCGCTGATTAAAAAATATCCAAATGGTGTTATGTCGCTAAATGATAAATCCACAACAGGACGAGTATGACCACTACATGTTAGTGGAGTTTGCCTAGGTCCAGCCATGTTTTCCTACAGAGAAATGACGCGACACTACATCCGTCAACTGATCTGACATTGGTAAATGTGGATTGGATTAGTTTTATCGTAGTATTGACAATTGTTTTGGCGCGAATGGCAATCGTATAAATTGTATCTGCAATCTGTAAAGTAAAACGTATATTAACTATATTAGGCCCTCGTGAGAGGACTGCATATTTCAAATGGCATGAAAGAGATTTATATGAGATTGTTCGTGTTTAGAAATAAATTAAATTTATTCCTTTGTAAGTTTTGAAGCATTAGTGGAAATGTTCGTATTATGTTTAAATTAGGCTAGGGTGCCGGGTGCGTAGACGCGGGAATGAATTCGTTGTAAAAGTTGTAACGCGTTGGCGTCTTTGGTGATGGGATTCACAGACTTAAAAGTGGGATAAATATGGTTCATCAGTTTAATTTTTAAAGTAATTGGGTCATTTATTTGTTGAAGCTTTCCATCTGACTGGCACAAATACGTATTGACTTTCTTTAGCTTACACTCCGTACCTTATTGCCTATAAACTTTTTTGGTAAACGTTGACATATGATGACATATCAAATCTAAGTTTTACATTTTTAAAAGTTTAGTTTTAATTCTTTTTCTAATACAACAAGTGATTTTAATGGGAGAACGTTGTCATGTGAAGACAGATATAAGATTAGTAAGGGGGTTTGTGTAGAGAGGGGTAATCTTTTTTGCATGATTGAAGCTTGAATGATAGACAACAAAATATCTCCAAATAACTGGGATTATCCAGGTCATCAATCAACAATTTTGAGATCTATGCATTGTAAATCATTTCAGTATATATACATAAATTAAATATTTATTTTAGGTGGATTGCTTCTTCTTCTGGCTTTCACCATATCTATGACAGTCTATGTATAGGCCTTTCAATCTCCCCTCCATGTGAATGCAGACCTACCACTATTCTTTTAGTGAATGGAAAACATGTAAACATGGTATGAGTGAGCCTGATGGGGCGTAAAAAAAACAACAACGAACGGTTCTGCAAAGAGCCTTCCTCAAAGAACAAACAACATTTTGTTCAGTATTATTAGTATTATTTTGCAAGTCGGACAACGAGCAAACACAGGCAGGGCAGCTATTCATCAGTGAATCTTTTTTAAAAGTATATTTTAAAAATTATATTTTTTTCTCACATTTGGAAAAGAAGACTGGTTATTAATTGACCAACAAAAAAAAATATTGAAAAACGTATTTATTTATATTATTATATTAATAATATTATCTATTTGCCTGCCGAGTGGTACATTACCTATTAAAATTGCGTAAAACTTCAAAACTTTGGTTTATATCCCTATAATTTTTTTAAAAAGTACAAATTAACATGTTTGAAATTGAAAAATTATAATGGTTTCATTAAACTTTCAAAAATGAATAGAGCAATATTGATAGCGTCTTGAATAATAATGTACACATCTCAAACCTCTTGAACATGAAATTACCCTGCTTAAAACTCTGGCAATCATTGCGCGCTCTGGTAAAAAAAAAAAGACGTTACTCTTTATGAATTTATTTCTAAAAACTACTATTAATAGTACACTTTGAAATAATTCAGCTTTAAAAAAAAAAGTGTGAATTAATAATGGTACTCTTCTGAGGTAAAATTATGTTTATTAAAGGATTGTGAAACTCGTATATCGCCCATTTAAATACAAATTATCCGTCAAAGTCATTGTTGTAATTTAGACTTTTAAGAACCGAAATAAAAATATTTTTAAAATTAAAAAAACGAATTTAAATTTTAAATGAAACCTTCTCATAATACTCATTATATCGGTTGATAAGATTTGAACAGCAAAAGACAAATACGGCAATGGTTTGGTCTACTAGTCTACTACTACACTACTATACTAAAGTCATTCATATACATTTCTTGGTCTTGGTGCGAAGTTGGGCTGTCGACTCACTGTACTGTTGATTTTTAAGTCACTAAAAGTAGTAAAAGTAAGCCTGGTTTAGCAGCTTAGGCTTAGGAACATTAATATTACTCATATTATTAATATTATTATTAATTTAATATTATTATTATATAATTATTATTATAATGTATGATTAATGTAGTATGGATATGAGATGCTTATTTTCTTATACTTGTAAGACTAAGAAAGAATACTAAGTCTAAGTTAACTAAGATCAATGAAATCAATCATTTAAATTTATTTTTCAAATTCAATGGCAACACAGAGTCAGAGTTGAGTTATCAGTTCAGCCCTCAGGCCAATTATCAATATATAATATAATTAATAATATATGTCAATGCCAATAGTCAATAGTAATAAATAGACATTTTCATTTATATAATTATTAATATTATATATTGTAAGTAGAGTAGGTGGTTTACTTAGTTAACCAAAACAACTGTAGTAATACTAACAGTGACAAACAGTTACAGTGTCAGTGACAGTGTAACTGAGTTGACTTGACTTAATACTAATACCAATTCAATAACTTCAATAACATTCATATGTCATAATCATAATAACTAACTATTATTATTGTTATTACATTATTTTAAAATTTCATTACCTTGTTGCTTGCCTCCAATAAAGGACCCATTTCAATAGATTTTGCCCCCCCCCCCCCCCCCCCCCCATGCCCACATTAAAATATTATTAATAATTAATGTCATGCCATTAGTATTAGCCTAGTTATAAATTTGTTAATTTGTGATCCATTACTATCACTGATAATATAATAATTATGAGGCATGATGTCGATGTGGTTCTTGGAATTGGCCTCATGGGGATTTATGACTTAAATCTATATTATAATTATATATTCACAAATTAATTATTAATAAGCATTAATTTCATATATTGTTGTTATGTATTATTACTATTACTGCATGGCAAGGCAGAAGTTATCAAGAAAGGACAGAAAATTATAATTTTAATCCCTTATTTGCAACCATGAATACTAACCCTATAGCCTATAAGAATGTCAATTTTTTGTTAATAGATACACGAAATGAAACAACAAACAAAATAAAATAAATAACATTCCCTACCACATAGGTACAGTGGCAGTTGAAATAGTTCACTGGTCTTTGGTGCAATTGAAATATTCCAGCCAGCAGGTCATCCTAAAAAGTTGGAGAGGCACTGATTTATTTGACTTATGAATGTATTAATATTTTTATATCGTCATCCATCCCTGTGGCACTACAGCCCATGTAGGGCTTGGGCCTGCCTCAAGACCTCCTTCCACTCAGTCCATATAAGGCTTATCAACGTCTGCTCCAATATTGGATGCCTAGTTTTCTATTACGTCATCCATCCATCTAAGCCTAGGTCTTCCTTTGAGCCGTTTTCATCTGGGGTTTTGGTGGTGTACCCTCTTTACTCCTCTATCATTTGACATTCTTTATAGGTGTCCTGCCCAGTGCATTCTGCCTGTTTTTAAAATTTCTGCAACTATTGTGGTATCTTGTAATAGACTGTATAGTTCATGGAATATTTTTATATAGCATAGGTATAATATGTGCCTCATATAAATTTAACGATTATTTTTAATTTAATTGTTAACTTTTGACAAATTAACGATTAATTAAAGCCAAAAATTAATACATATATTTGTATGAGATTCTAAAACAGGATACGTCAGGATAGAAGTTTTCCCTACCTCCTCTGTATAATTACTAAAATATAGATATTTAAAAATATAACCCCAAAAAATATTAATCATTCAGAGCATTCAACAGATTTCAATTTAGGCACTAAATGATGGAGGAAGAATTGGATGAGTTATACTCAGATGTTTTCCAAATACCGGAAGGGGTCAGCTTGAAATCACATGTGACACCAAAGAAAAAAAAGAATTTATCAAACAGAGCAAGGACTTCTCAAGTCTTTGATGAATGTAGTGTGGATATATACAGTGACTTGTCCATGGACAGTATTCTTCATACAGAAAATAATCATAAGACAAGCCCTTTGAAACTGAAACCTATTTGCACTTTAAACAAGGTAAATCAGTGCTGTGTGTTTTTCATGCTACCAGCTTTATATAGATAAGTAAAATATATAACATTCTAAATGTGTGTTTATATCTTCTGTCATGTACTTAATTAAAAGACCTAAGTTACTTTACAGCTTTCATTTGTTTATTTATTTTTTGTAGATTAATTTTTAATTGTGTTCAAAAAGTTCTTTTAGGAGTAAAATTTAATAATGCATTTCAAAAATTGAACTTTTTATAATTTAAGTAGTGTAAAGAATATGGAAAAATAAGATTAAGTTTCAAAAATTATTTTCACTATAGCCTCTAGGAAATGGTGGGCTTGAAAAGAATAAAGTATGCCTAGATTTATACACTGACCTAATCACTTCTGAGCTGACAGAGAAAGAAAAGGTAAAAGACCATTAGTGTTTAAAAATCTGATATATTTTGTCTGTATGTTTGTTATAAAATGACTGTATTAGTATTATAGAGTTATTGTAATTACAATTTTCACTTAATTTATTTATTTACAATTTCAAATGTTTTTGTTTTTTTAAATATATCTTTTCAAAAACCATGCATGTGAGCTGAAAAGTTAATACATGATTATTTGCAGACAAGGCAACATGTGAAAGAGTTGGAGAAAGTAAATCAAGAGCTTCTTCAAGAAAACAAAATACTTAAACAGCTGAAGGAACAGCTAAGCAAAAATATTTCCTCCCTCTTTATGACAGCAAAAAGAGAACTACAGAAAAAGGAGGAAGAAATAACAAAATTGAAGTATGTCACAGTTTGGACAAATATTTTTTTCAAATTTACGATAATGTTTAAAAATTCTTTCAGGGGGCGTTTACCAATACTCAAAATCTACAGAACATGAGATTTCAATTTGGATTTGTTAAATATCAAATGGGACATTTGACAAAATAGACAATTATTTTATACTTATTATCTGCATTTGTATCCTTTCCATTACATTAAAACATCAATATAGAACTTTGACATATATATTTAACGCCATCATGTCTGTTATATAAATTTTCTTCTGCAGAAAAATTATAGATGAACAGAAAGTCACGGCTAAGCAAAGAGAAAGTATTCTTAATACTAGCAGCACTGTGGCTAAAGTGAATGTTGAAAATGACAGAAAAACTAAGAGGAGTAAAACTTCATCTATCCAAGACAATAACCCAGCTGTAACAAGAGAAGTGATTTTCAGTGATAGACATGAGCTCAATGCCAAAAGACCTAGTGTCCATTCCACTAACCATTCAGACCATCATTCAGACAAAGTTAAATCCCAGACTGGCCCAGCCAAAGACTCCAAGGCTGTTGACAGTGATCACAGCAGCACTGATCTGAGATTAAAGCTGAGGAACAGGCAGCACGAGGTCCCTGCCAATGTTCCACATGATCGGCTCAAGGAAGATGAGACGCCCAGAAAAACTGTTTTACCACACAGCAGTTTAAAGGGAGATGAGCCTAAAGCCGTAAGAACTCCTGCTTCTGACAATCTTGTTGGGAGACCATCTTTTAAACAAAACATTCAAGGAAACACAACTGCTAGAGAAACTAACAAAGTATCAGGCAGTACATCCCCTTGTTCAAAAAAAAGGAGAGTGAGCACCCCTAACAAACCCCACAGTGAAATAAGAGACAGGCTACAGCAAGAAATCAACCAATCATATTCTCTTGCTGCATGCAAAGGTGTGGCTGCTCGGAGGAAATTAAAAGATTCTACAACAAATGACGTCTCTAAAGATGGTAGTGCACACCACTTTGCACCTTCTGGCGGATTGAAATTTAAAGACAGACATCAGCAGTTATCCTCAGATAAAAAAAATCTTGAAATGGGGAAATCCCAAGACAGTGGTGGATTAAACTTGACATGCCCCGAGTCATCTCTAGAAGTTTCAAATTTCAAGACGTCCAATGTTAATAAAGCTAATGAAAAAAAATGCGATACTCCAAGACAACAGGTTCACTTAAAGAAAGGATCGGAATCGGCTTCTAGTCTTAATAATTCCTTGGACAATACAGAGATGACACAAACTCATGCTGGTCATTCTGTGGAGAATTCTTTTAAAACTTTGCCAAAATCTTCTGAACAAATTTTAACACATGCAAACAATCAAGTGACAAAGGAGTTGTGCAACATGACAACAACAATAAAGAAGAAAGAGATAGTGTGTGCTGATCTTGAGTCCAATAGTGTAACACAGCCATTCAGCCTTCTAAAGGGGGACAGTCCCAACTCGGGGCAAGATACGGCTTCATCAAATCAAGTCACTTCAAGGGACGCCAAGGACAGCATAGAAGACAAAAACATCAGAGCGTTCCCTATTGTTGCTCAAACTACACCATCACTTTCTTCCTCATTTGTGGACATAGAATCATTCTCTGATGAACATGATGAGGTAGAAACTAACAAGAACGATAACAAAAGTGATTACATAGAACCCAGACACGGTCAAGGAGTTAGATGTAAGCACTTTCCCTTTAACACTCCTTCCACATTGCTGTCTAAAGAACACACAGGTAATTTAGACACTGACTTTGTGTCTACTCATGATGAAGATTCAGATGACACACATACCCACTTGGATCCTAGAACTCTCTTTGAACAGAAAACTTTCAGTTCTGATAACAACTTGAAAGTCATTATCAAGTCTGACAACTCCAACGACTCCGATAAAACAAGCAACGGTAGTAGCGTTGTGTCCCCAGATACAGATAAACAATCCTCAAATGATGAGATGTCTGGCTCAAATCCGTACACTGTACCTAAGGTTGAATGTTCTTTAGCCAGCTCACCAACCAGATACGTCACAAGCATCACCTGCACTTCTAATCTTATTCTCCTTGGCGATGAGGAGACAACATGCACCACATTCATAAGTCCGTCTAAGCCACATTTGCTGCCCTCTGAGTTTTATCCCCCGGGGGTCAGAGGTCAGGTCAGTGATAAAAGCTGCCACGTGAGGCACATCCGTGGACAGCCTGAAGTGATCCATAAATCCAATAATGACCGCCCAAAGAATGAGAAGCCATCTAGAGTTTTACGTGGTGAAGACGTGATGGTTGAAGAAACTAATGCTTGTGGGAAACAGTTATCATTATCAACACAAGTGCCTTGTGAGTTGAACAATAACCCAAATAACATCACAGCAGATATCAATGGTGATCATCCTAAACACAATGGTGAACCAAAATGTTCTCAAGATGCAATCAGGGAAATAACTGACGTATCCAAGGGTAATTTTGAGGGTGTGATCAATTTGGAAAAGACAAGCCATGACTTAGAGAGGCAGTCATGGATAACCGCTGTACAAAAAACATTTCAAAAAGTTTTTGAGCATGAATTGCAGTCATTTAAAGAAGGTAATGTCATTTATTCCAAGCCTGTACAAAAATTTAACAGCAATAGATATGAGCTGTACAAAAAGAGGTTAAATGTCTTGCGTAAGGCTAAGCCAGCTTCCTTGCCACATAAAGTCATTTCAACAGAGCAGCCAATGCTCACAGGCCAACAAGAGATTTTTAAGGAATGTGAACTTAGGGCAAGCTCCCCTCTCAACAAAGGGAAAATCTGTAGTCCTGACAGGCCCAATTCTGTCAAATCTGCCAATGAGCTCCGTGCAGCTAATTCACTTAGAGGTGGGGAGGCAAGCATCCCTCGTCTGGACAATGTTCAGACTACTCCCGATACGTGCCTGGTGACCTCTTCTGACCACTCGCTTATATCAGTCAGGTCCAACGACAGCCTCCCTGATCAGAACAAGATGAGCCATCATGAGCCAGACAGTACCAGTGATGTTCAGAGGGGAGTTAAAAGGAAATCAGAATTCTCACCCTCAAACAAAGCTGACATTGTGAGTGACAAAAGTATTCCTTTAAAAAATGAGAAGGTGTCACCGCAGAAACAACTTACTGACTCCAGGGTAAACACGGGTCATGTGACAGCTGTCACTGACTCCAGAGTGAACACAGGTCATGATGTGACATCTGTCACTGACTCCAGGGTGAACTCAGGTCATGATGTGACAGCTGTCAAATCAAATCTTTCCTTAACTGATCAGCTGTATTTAAGTGATGATGATAGTGAGGAGGATGACGCTGATACTCAGGATAATTCTAAATTTAAAGAGGACATTATTCCCACGAAGGAACCGACAAGAGCAATTAAAGTTTTAAACCATGACCTTCAGGAAGATGATCAGGTATTGTTGAGAGAGGTTGACAGAAAGTCTTTACAGACAGGAGGACAGAACTTGGCAAGAAAATGTCATTCTGACATCGAGATCATCTTAAACACATTTGACATGTCTGGCAATGATGAGATCAAGCGAGACAGCGGGGTGGATGCAGGTGAAAGTAGTTTGCCTAAACTGAAGATCGATTCACACTCAGTGCTGGGTGCTGATGAGATCAGTTTGATGGAAGTCAGCTTATCAGAGTTTGACAGTGATGTAGCACAGGCCAGGAGAGGGACTCCAGGGAAAAATACAAAATCCAATCAACAGAATGTCTACAGTTCTCCTCCGTCTTTCAAAAATAAGCTGATTCCACAACAGACTGTGGCCAAGCCTAAAGATCCAGAAATTTCAGATCAATCCAAAGAACCTCTGCAGGTCACAGGCAGGCCTAATAAAATGTCAATAGATGAAGTTGGTAATAAACTGCTCTCCCAAAAGTTGAAGGATCTGGACCAAAAAGCCTCGCAAACTTCAAGCAAAACAACGGTCCAACAAAATACTTTGCTTCAGCCCAACCATCCACAGCATTCATCCCTTGATGTCCAACAACAGCGTCTTGTTTTACTGAGCAGACTGATGACATTTGAGGAGCTTAAAAGAAAGAAGCTGGTCAAAAACATGTACGTCTATACTGAGAGTGACTCAGATGAGAGATCAGACAATGATGCTACCTTGAAAAATGGTGGAGCCAAGGAGGAGTTGTCCTCCCATGACAAAGAATTCATTCAAAAGGTCAAAAAAGTCAAAAAGAAACTTGACCTGGATTTCTCTGTGGAGGGTCAATCTAAGACCCCCGAGTCTCTTCCCTTTCAAAGCCCCATGCTCCAAGTCTCTGACTCTATGCTGAGCCCTCCTGTCAAACAAGTGGCGGGGGAAGATGTGGTGGATCTCAGTAGGGTGAAAACTGAATACCAAAGCAGCTCCAACAGCAGTTTGAATGTGAGCTCAGATGATAGGAAGCTAGAGAAGATGCCAGTTGTAAAGGAATTGTTTTCACACAGAACAAAAACAATGATAAATAAACAAGCAACAACCGGCTCTCAACATATGGAAGGTGTTGTATCTTCTCATACTAAACAGTATTCAAAGGTATCTAAGTTGTGCAATAAAGATGTATTGAAATCAAAATCTGCAGATATGGAAGATGGAGAAATTTTAGAAGAAAACTTAGTCTGTTCTTCCAAACAGAATTCATTCATTGATGAAAGGGGAGAGCTTGAAGTTGGCCTGAAAAAAGAGTTTAAAAAGCCACAGAAAATGGATGATAAAAAATCTGACTTGTCACACCGTTCACCACTGGATGCATGTCACAGATCAGATAGATATTTCACATTCAATACGGATAGAGGATCATCAGACAGAGGGAGGAAAAGGTCAAGGTCACCATCTCCTCACCAGCACTCCTCCAGCAGGTCAGTGAAACACTCGAGGGTGTCTTCCCCGAGGGCATCTCGAGTGTCGTCTAAAGAGGATGTTTACAGGGGAAGGCAAAGGTATCGAGATGATAAGGATGTAACAAATGGTGAGAGATCAAAGAACTGGGGTAAAGATAGGCTGGGGAATAACACAGATGGCATAAACCCTGAGAAGAAAACAAGCTCTTCTAACATTTCCAGAGAAAGAAGCCCTCAGAAACTTGGGCCCAGATCTCATAGTAACCAAAGCAGACAAGTAAGAGAAAGGGCAGCTGGTGGGGTTACCAGGCATTCTGTCGGACAAATGAAATATTCTCCCAGCAGATCAAATGAGAGAAATGGAGAGAAAAACACATACAGCGGGAACAAAAAAAACTTTAATAGATCTCTATCTCCAGTGGAGCTAGACGTTAAGTCATCTAGGCCTCAAACCAACTACAGAGGCTACCAAAGGAGGAGCCCTAGCAACTATAGCAAGGCCAAAACATCACCTCCAAAACATAAGGATAAAAACTATTCTAAAAGCCATTGCAATAATCAATGGTCCAGGTTTTTTGAAGAAGAAAACATGAAGTCCCACAATTCTAAAGAAACCTCTATGAAGTTTAGAGATGTTAGTCCAAAGAGAGAAATATCTGAGAATGATCTTAATTCAGGGGGGAAACAAAGTAAGAGGTCACAGTTTGTGCACTCATCTAACAAACACGATGAATCTAAAATACTTAGGTCACAATATGGAAGCCCTGTGCGTGACAATTTTGAAGATGGTGAGCTTTCTGAATAAACCATGCTCAACTCATTCAACATTAAATTTATTGAACAGGCTTTGTTCAATTGTAGATAATGTATCTATGGATTGGATTTTGTTTAATTATTAAGGAACAATTCTATGGATTTGATTGTTTATTCCCAGGGAACAATGCTATGAATTTGATTGTGCTAATTCCCAGGGAACAATATGATTTAAACTTTATTCAAAAATACAAAAGATGACGGATGCAAAATTATTTTGGAATAAGAATCCATTTTACATACACCTTTATAGAATAGTGTGCCTAGAAAATTTTTTATAAATTTGTCATTTATTTTTTTCTACATATGATTTATAAAAACTTGTGAAATAATGTATATCATTATAAGTAATAAGAAAAATTGATTTAATTGAAGAAGTTAAAAAGTTTAATGTGTGTAAAGGAAACTAATCAACTGAAAGAACTATCAGTTAAAGTGACAGTTTAGATTTGATCACCTTTTTCTACAAATATATTGACAGTATTCTCATTGATCCTTTTTTATTTCTATTTATCATTAAAATTTTACTCAAAAATTGACCCTGAGTTAAAATATCAATTTTATGACAGATGCTGATGAAGAGAGAACACACACAAACAATTATTACTAGTTTATTACATTATCATTAATATTTATATCTGTGTAAACTTATATTAGCAGTAGCAGAAGGCTTCAGCAGCTATCATTAGAACAAGAGTAATGATGTTTAATAAACTTATAGGATTGTTACAAACGCCAGAGAAATAACTACTGTTAAATTTATTAAGGGGCCATCCATATTATTTTATTACATACATAAAGATGGGTGAATGCACAACAAATTAAATTAGCAGATTACTAAGCCCAGTAATATAAACCGCTCAGGCTTGCAAACAGCATTAGAGACCGACTGAGTCAATGCTGATGTGCAATTATTTTGTATCATTTTATTTAATAAAATTCTGATCTTGGAAGTAATTAACATTTGATTCAGACCTAATGTTCACACATTACTAAAATAATTCTGTCTGATTTATATTTCCATTTCTTGAAATTAGTAGAAGTTTCTCTTTCGGCCACCGGCGCATCTGCTTAAAGTTATATACACATAATGGGGCGGCAATTTCATTGCTTAACTCATATGTAATTCTATTTTATCAGTTATTTTTTTTAATGCAGTAAAATAAAATTTGAATTCAACATGAAAAACACAATATTACTATTAACTATAGAGGGGCTGTCCATAAATGATGCCACACGATTTGGTTGATTTTTTTACCCCCCCCCCCCCCCTTGTCACAAAAACATATAGCCCCAACTATACGACATCATAAAGCTTTCCCCCCCCAAAGCCGTATTTTCTAATTTAAAATCAGCATGTTGCAAATAACTTTTTTAACATTTAAGTATGTATTTTGTGTAAGACTGCACTCTAATATCATAACATGTAAAATGCCATTTAAAACGTCATTAAATAAATTGCAAGCAATCCAAAATTCAAAGTTGCACATTTCATAAATACACCCCCCCCCCCAGTTGCATGACATCATTTATGGACGGGCCCAAAGAGTAAAGCCAATACTGTTTGATTCAGGCTTTAAATTAATTTTTCAAGCAGGGTGGGGGTGGAATTTGTACATACGCTTTGGAAAGGAAAGAGAGTCCTGAAAATGTACAGGGTGCAACGGAGGGGGGGGTACAAAAATACAACTTATGTGTACGTAATATATGGGCTGGCCCCTAACTTGATACTCACTCTTATGCATATGAAAATCTAGTAACAAAGTTTTCAATACAAGTATTTTTAAAAGTATTTTCATGAGCATTTTTGACACCTCAAATAAAGCCATGTAGAGGGCAAACTTTGTATTACTTAGCCATGAAGCAACTGGGGTTGGGATTTGGTTGGATTATTGTGTGTGTGGAGAGAGTCTAAACTGAATGTGTAGCAAGGCCTACTTAACAAAGGCAACTAAAAATTACATGCCATCTCAGGGAGATTGTTTCTAATCTCACTCAGTAGATTAGGAACACAGCTAAACACATTGACAGACAACAGGTCAAGCGCATCATAGACAACTACACACATCGACAGACAACAGGTCAAGGGCATCATAGACAGCTACACACATTGACAGACAACAGGTCAAGGGCATCATAGACAGCTACACACATTGATAGACAGCAGGTCAAGGGCATCATTCACAGCTAAACACATTGACAGACAACAGGTCAAGGGCATCATTCACAGCTAAACACATTGACAGGCAACAGGTCAAGTGCATCATAGACAGACAACATGTCAAGGGCATCATTCACAGCTAAACACATTGACAGACAACAGGTCAAGGGCATCATTCACAGACAACAGGTCAAGCGCATCAGAGACAACTTCACACATTGACAGACAACAGGTCAAGGGCATCATTCACAGCAACACACATTGACAGACAACAAGGTCAAGGGCATCATTCACAGCTAAACACATTGACAGGCAACATGTCAAGCGTATCATACACAGCTTGCGTTTGTTAAAACATGAATATTTATTTGATTTAAGTGACATTCCAATTTGCTGTTGATATAGGGACATAGGAGGGTGGAAGGAAGGCATATACTCTGGCCTAGGAAATAACAGCCCTGTTGATATAGGGACAAAGGAGGGTGGAAGGCATATACTCTGGCCGAGGAAATAACAGCCCTGTTGATATAGGGACAAAGGAGGGTGGAAGGCATACAGTCTGGCCAAGGAAATAACAGCCCCGTTGATATAGGGACAAAGGAGGGTGGAAGGCATATAGTCTGGCCAAGGAAATAACAGCCCTGTTGATATAGGGACAAAGGAGGGTGGAAGGCATATACTCTGGCCAAGGAAATAACAGCCCTGTTGATATAGGGACAAAGGAGGGTGGAAGGCGTATACTCTGGCCAAGGAAATAACAGCCCTGTTGGCACTTGCCAGTCAAATGTTAGTTATATTTGGAGAACAGAATTCTTATTTTCTCCATCTTCTAACTCTAAGATGTGCTCCCCCCTTGTGACTGTAGCAATAATAAAGTTGAATGGTTATCATAGTCTTCAGTTTCCATGCATTATTTTTTTTAATTTATAAGATTATAAGGGGAGGGGGTACAGATGCTCACTCGTAGGTATGTATTTGAAAGGTGTCCAAAATGAATGGGTTGGGACAGTAAGTAAAGTAATAGATGGTGGCCCTAATAATTGTACTCTACCTGAAGTGAACAGCACTACTATTTACTAAGAAATGTTAAATTAAATTGGTTAATTTTGTCTAGATTTAGAATGTAGATACAAGAGCACAATATGAAGGGCCAGTAATGAATTGGTTTCCTACTCTATGCAAATATTTTCAGACCCAATCCATAGCAGTTAAAACCTCTTTCACTACAGTGGCTACATAATATACCATAACATTTCCATGAATTTTGTCAAACAAAAGACATTGACATCAAAGATGTATTTACATTGAACAAATATTTATGACTGAATCATATCTAAGTTTTAAGTGAATAAAAAAACAATTAAGTTTGCGGTTTCATTTTGCATAGAAGAGTGTGACTTCAAGTGCTGCATGGTTTAATCAAGTTTTGCAAGAGAAAAATAAAAAAATCTGCAAACTCAACTCATTTATTTTTCATATCAATTTTATAGGAAAAAGCCCATGATAAACTTACTGGGCTCTTAGCACAATATTAGAAAATTGCATTCAATATTATATCAATTTGACCTCTAAGTCAAACTCAAAAGGACCGGGGAAAAATTTAACATAGGAGTTTTATTGTATTATTATTTGTATGCAGTATATTTAGATTTTCTTTAAAATCTAACAAGAAAATTTCCCTTGTGCAAAAGAAAAACTACATTTTTACATAAAAAATGCTGTGAAAAAAAATCTAAAATGTGAAAAACATGATTTTAAAAAGTTTTTTTTTTATTATTCTATCAACTCTATGCCCAAGATAATACAATAATTCAGGCAACTCAAATTTAACCATAGTCATTAATTGTTATTTAAATGCTACAACTTTTTAAGGTGTCAATATGAACAAAAGATAAGATATGTGGGTAAAACCTGAACATAAGGAAAAATTATGGCAGCAAACCTGAAGGCCATTAATTCATTTGAAAATAATTCAGACACTTCAACTTAAATGAAAGCATACACATAAACATAATAGAGCATACCTAAATCTGTTTTATGCTCAATTCTTCACATTTAAGATCATTTAATATTGCAATAACAAAGTTTTGGGAGAAAAAAATCTGCCTGCATCTGATTTGTTTATATTTATTAGTCACTGAAAATGTCAAAACAATGTCACTGACAGTGTCAAAACAATGTCACTGACAGTGTCAAAACAATGTCACTGACAATGTCAAAACAATGTCACTGACAATGTCAAAACAATGTCACTGACAGTGTCAAAACAATGTCACTGACCGTGTCAAAACAATGTCACTGACAATGTCAAAACAATGTCACTGACAGTGTCAAAACAATGTCACTGACAGTGTCAAAACAATGTCACTGACAGTGTCAAAACAATGTCACTGACAATGCCAAAACAATGTCACTGACAATGTCAAAACAATGTCACTGACAATGTCACTGACAGTGTCAAAACAATGTCACTGACAGTGTCAAAACAATGTCACTGACAATGTCAAAACAATGTCACTGACAATGTCACTGACAATGTCACTGACAATGTCAAAACAATGTCACTGACAATGTCAAAACAATGTCACTGACAATGACAAAACAATGTCACTGACAATGTCAAAACAATGTCACTGACAATGTCAAAACAATGTCACTGACAATGTCAAAAAACAAAGTTAACATACATTTTGTTATAATTTATGCTCAGCTGGAAAAGATTATTGATCTAAAAAAAATTTTTTGTCAACATTTTAGTCTCCAGAAAAACTCATTCAGAAGATTCAGGTAACAAAAAGTTGCATTTAAAATATATAATTTCCATTGTACTCCATGTTTGTATTCCAAACCATAGTTTACAAAATGGCAGGTACCACTAATAAGTGGTGGTATTACTTTTGATGATAGCAATGAAGGTCGATGCATAGTATGATAGAAGTAAAGTAGATGAGAATACTTTTGAAAAAACCAAATAGATTTGTATGCACATAACTGAGATATAATCTTTACAACCTCAATCTAATCACAGGCTGGGTATAGCTCATACCACTGATATGGTGTAGAAATAATTTTAAAATGTATAAGTAGAAATATATTTGTGATGATAATTCAAGAAAACAACAACATTGGTCTCAATGATATGTAGAATTAATAAACTTAAAAGAACATAGGTATATTTTTTTTTAAAAATAATATCAAAACAAAAAAAAAAAAATTTTTATCATACAGTCCCTGTTTGCGGAGGCAAATTGTTTTTTAAATGAGTTTCAGTTTGATCAGGTGATGGATTAGATCCCCTTGATTGCTCTGGTTTAGTTTGTCTGCCTTGATTTTGCTCTGCAGCCATTCGTTTTTTAACCTACAATACAAGAAATGAGAGGATTTTTTAACCTATAAAACCAGAAATTATTTGGCTATTATAACTGAAAATGTACAAAATACGTATTTAGTGTATTTGTGAAAGTGAACCATTGATCTTATATTTTGTGTCAATCTTTGAGTTCTTTTCTTTTATGGTATATGTTGGGAGTCACACATTAATTATTCTATTATGGAATATGTTGGGAGTCACACATTGATTATTCTATTATGGAATATGTTGGGAGTCACACATTAATTATTCCATTATGGAATATGTTGGGAGTCACACATTGATTATTCCATTATGGAATATGTTGGGAGCACACATTGATTATTCCATTATGGTATATGTTGGGAGTCACACATTAATTATTCTATTATGATATATGTTGGGAGTCACACATTGATTATTCTATTATGATATATGTTGGGAGTCACACATTGATTATTCCATTATGGTATATGTTGAGAGTCACACATTGATAACAATATCTTGAAGATAGGGCTATAGTGAAGGTGGTTCTAGTAATGAATCCTAATATGTGGCCTGTAATTTGATAAAGAAATCTTGAAAGAAAAAAAGGCTGCTAGCTATTTGGGGAACATCCATAAAATAAGATAATATTCCACATTTTGTGAATGAAACTAAGGTAACTTTTGCTTTTAAAAATGATGAGTAAAAAACACAACAGATGTTTGATTATTGGTTAAAAAGTTAGAAACTAATAACTAATAGATAGACTGATTATTTCAGAAACCTGGCCTGATATATATCATATATATGGTTATATTCATTTAATTTGTATCACAATTACAAGAAACTTGAATTAGCGCAAATATGATATATAAAGAAAAGTGATTAATGAGTAGAAAGATTGTGGAAGGGGTATAAAAATTAAGGAACTTCTGATATTGACTTATCTGTTATCAAACTCAAGTCACCACTGATACTGTCTTGTCTATGTTATCAAACTCAAGTCACCACTGTGTGGTCTATGTTATCAAACTCAAGTCACCACTGACTTATCTATGTTATCAAACTCAAGTCACCACTGATACTGTCTTGTCTATGTTATCAAACTCAAGTCACCACTGTCTTGTCTATGTTATCAAACTCAAGTCACCACTGTCTTGTCTATGTTATCAAACTCAAGTCACCACTATCTTGTCTATGTTATCAAACTCAAGTCACCACTGTCTTGTCTATGTTATCAAACTCAAGTCACCACTGATACTGTCTTGTCTATGTTATCAAACTCAAGTCACCACTGACTTATCTATGTTATCAAACTCAAGTCACCACTGACTTATATATGTTATCAAACTCAAGTCGCTACTGATACTGTCTTGTCTATGTTATCAAACTCAAGTCACCACTGATACTGTCTTGTCTATGTTATCAAACTCAAGTCACCACTGACTTATCTATGTTATCAAACTCAAGTCACCACTGATACTGTCTTGTCTATGTTATCAAACTCAACACCAAATTTAGATCACATAATAATTACAGGCAAAATTTGCTTATTGTAGCTTATATTTGATACAGTTTAGTTTAAACCCAGTGTTTTACCTCTGCAATCTTATTGCGAACAATTTTCAAATGATCCTGAATGTACTGTGCATGTGGGTCAAGTTGTTGGGTACGAAGCAGGCACTTTTCTGCACGCAGCAAGTCTCCTCGTTCAACATAGACCACACAAAGATTGTGCATGGCTTGACTGTTACTAGGATTTCTGCTCAATATGCTGTTGAAATTCTAGGGAAGTTGCATAGGATAAAGATATGGATAGAATTAAATTATCATAGTTTAAATTAAAATATATAATTAATATATGTGTTATTATCTCCATGTCAAGCGCTATAGGCCCGGCTCCTGGCTGGGATACAGCGATATATAAATAATCAATTTATTATTATAATTTAAAGACATAAAATAATGGAAAGAACATTACAAAAACTACTCCTTTTTTTCAATAAAAAGTTTGCCCCCATTCACTCAACAAAAAGAAAAGCCTAAAGTATTAATGTAAATTCATCTCATTAGCAAACACATTTACGTGACTAAATATTGCTGGACTAGTAAGTGCAAGTTATTATACTGTTTACAGTCCTACTTACAATCATTCTATTGAACAAAATAAGGGTGGTAAAAATAAAAATGCAGCTGGAGCCATTATAATTTGTATATACATATAAGTAATATTTTGACAGTTAATTTACCTTCTCTGCTGCATCTAAATCTTTGAGAGTATTCACATTGATATCTCCCATTAAAATCAGACCTTTGTCGTGGTCAGGGTAATGCTGAAATATTTTAAATGTTGCATGGACTTAAAGAAACGTCAGCTTTAACAAACAAAAATATTCATCCTAGAACCAAACAAATTTATGTTCATACCTGTGATTCGTGTCATTAATAAAAATATATATCAAACCCATTACTTCAATTTTTTAGTTAATAAAGAAACTTATTTAGCTATTAAAGATAATAATATAATATATGGTTTAAGTTCTTATAAAGAATTCAGCTGTGGAAACTTGAGTTCTGAAACTATTAGTACTGACCAGATAACATTGGAAGCCAAAGTATTTATATATTTTTTAAAATTTCATATAAATCAATAAATTGAATAAATAAAACTGTTTTCCTTACTTCAAGTAACTGATTTAAAACAGGCACAGCATCAAGGGGTCTTTGGAGATTGTTGACCAACATCAAGGCTAAATTGAACAATGCAGACCGGAACATAGGATCAAGCTTAACGGAAATAAGTCAGAGCAAAAACATTTTTAAAGGCCAGAATTGGGATTTCTTTTCCTAAAACTACTAATTTAAAATTAAAACCAAAATTCAGTTGCAATTATCAGTATTGGCATTGGACAAAACAAAATAATTCAGAAGCCAAAGACCCCTACACTCTTAAGTATTATATTCTTCTGGAATAATGTGGCTTTAGAGCTGAATATAAACATGGACATTACAAAGGTTACAGAGACCATTGTATGTGACTACCATGATAATAGCTGCTGCTCATGACTATCATCTACAGGATATTTATGAGTTATTTAAGAACGTTACCAGCAACAAATACCTCAATAGCCTTCCTGAAGTTTGTCTCAGCAAGATCAAATTTTTGTTCATCCATAGCCACCATTGCATAATTAAAATAGACTTTTGGGTCCTCTCCTTTTTGTAATTTCAATCTCTCCAACCTGCCAATATGTCAATTTTAACAATACTTATTTCTTCACAAATATCAAACTATTTAATGAAAAAATGTACATAAATTATAAACTTATTAACTAAGCTAGCAATAAACTTATTAACTAAGCTAGCAATATACTTATTGACTAACTTAGTAATAAACTTATAACTAAGTTAGCAATAAAGATATTAACTAATCAACTTCATATCACATAATCAAATCTGAGTTGATCAACTAAAGTAAGGATTAAATTAAAACTCTTAAAACCACAAAGAGTTGTAATGCGTCCCTGCCCGCTATTCCCAAAGCGTCGTAAAGCGTCCCTAGATAGCACTCTCGTTAGAAATGAGATCATGGAAAGTAAAAATTCTTCAATGCTTGAAAAATGATGTATTCGACTTCTGGCAATGGCAGCCGTTGGCCGCGCTAGTGTTATTGCTCGATTTGTGAAGTTTTTGGGTAGTTTTACAGATTTTTTTTTTGAAGATGCGATTTACCTACACTTTATTATAAAAATAATAGTGCTAAACTACAGGTAAATAGAGTATTTAACTCAAAATAGTGTTTTGGATGCGTAAAATAACCATTCTTAGCCTGAAAAATTAATTCAGTATGACAATAATAATATAAATGGATATTACGCAATTTTAAAAATTTCATAACCAGTTGATCACAATACGGGAAATCTTTACTGGAATGAGGCGGAAGATTATTGAAAACCTTATGGGGCTTTAAGAGTTAATGGCCACTATTTCCTGCTTGCTGAGCACACATTCCAACTTATTTAATTTTTATAAAAATGAAAGTAAATTATTTTACAAATAAAAAATGTTTAATCAAAATGGTATACAATTTTATGTTAAAACATAGTTATGTTATTCTTAAATCAAATTGGGACGTACTTTTAAAGTAAAAAAGTTTTCTCTACGTTATTTCAGTGATAAATAATGTACCCCAAAAATTAGTTACTGTTACCCAAAATAACCAAATATCTTTAAACAAATACTGCATGGTAAAATATTGGTTCATTATTTGATTATGTAATTATGTAATACATAATTAACAAGTAGATTTCCTCATAAATTTCCCCTTTGATTGATTCATGACAAACCTACATCCCCCAATGTTACCTCTGCATCGCAAGGTCTCTTTCTTTTGGATCTCCCCCTTCTTGCATGAGAATGGCAGAATTGTAGAGTGATTGCTAACAGGAAAAGGCATCAAGGTGTGCAACAAACAAATAAAATTTTTAAGTAACAAGTGAGGTGTGAAAGAACTATTTTATACACTCTTTTTTTAAAAACTATTTATATACATAATCTCCCTTGCTATTTCTCACTTTGAAGCAGACTGCAATGTGGTTTATAATAAGAAAAAGTCATCTAATTTCCAAAACTAAGAGTGTCAACCCCAAATACAAACTTCAAAAACTCAAAACTAATGGTGTGAACTATGCACATGAATATACAGTAGCCAACAATTTAAATTGATAAAGAAATTTTTAATTAGAACACCTTTTATTCTAAAAAAACTAATTTAAATTTTTACCGAACAAAATAAAAGTGATAACTAAAGTAGATTTATAAAACATTATTTGCAAATGTGCTAAGTATATAACCACACATATTTTTACAATTTAACTTAAAAAAGGGAGAAAATATTTTTTAATTTCAAATATAATTATATAGAAATTGAATTTCTACACTGCATCATTGAATATTTTATATTATATAATTATAACTGATACTTTTAATAATTCTTTTTTACTTAGCTAATATTTTACATTTATCAAATTAACATTAACTTTGACAAACATAAAATTGATAATAAAGGCCATAAAAAGTAACAAAGAACAAGAAAGTATTGTGTCCCTTTATTTGATACTCACCCAATGATCAGGATTAAATTGTAAAGCCAGCTCAAAGTTTTTCCTGGCAGCTTTTGTTTGGTTTTGTTCAAGCAAAACCACTCCGAGCTGTGACAAATTTTATTTCTTTAATTTATTGTACTCACAAAATTACTTTATAATATTATTTGTCCTAATTTATGTCTAAAATAAAATTATTTAAATTCTTGTAAATATAAAGTTTTTTTTTATTTTTAAGCTTTTAAGTTTAAGCATTTATTTCTAAACTTACATTATAATAAAGATCTGCATTTTTTGGATCTTGCCTCAGGGCTGCCTCATATGTTAATCTAGCATCATCTAGCCTGAAATCACAATAATAATTCGTTAACTTATTTATTTTCAAAACACACCTCACAAACTAGAGTTGTGGTCAAGGCATGGTTACAGATTAAATTCTCAGAGAATACAAACAGTTTTCATCTCAAAAAGTTTAACTGTCTCAATAAATTAATGTTTTACTATGTTAGTAGTTGCCTTTGCATTGCACTTAAACCTACACAGAAGAATTCAACTCCAAATTGATATCCACTAATCAATAAAGTATTTGTATGGCCATGGGGAAAAATATAAACACTCTCTGCAGTTGTTTATAGAGGTAGTGGTGAGATGTGTTGTCACTTGTTTATAGAGTGGTGAGATGTGTTGTCACTTGTTTATAGAGTTGTGAGATGTGTTGTCACTTGTTTATAGAGTGGTGAGATGTGTTGTCACTTGTTTATAGAGTGGTGAGATGTGTTGTCACTTGTTTATAGAGGTAGTGGTGAGATGTTGAGATGTGTTGTCAGTTGTTTATAGAGGTAGTGGTGAGATGTTGAGATGTGTTGTCAGTTGTTTAGAGAGGTAGTGGTGAGATGTTGAGATGTGTTGTTTGGTTTTAGACAGTTAAGTCATAATTGATTGTGTCCTGCTTGTCAATGTACGGTTAGCCTGGGTGCAGATAAGTGCAGCTTTTTGCTGACAATAGTATTATTGTATTTTAATCCCTTAATATGTTAACAGCTAAGACATGTTTACTGACTCACTTGCCAAGCTTCACTTGTATATCACCCAAGTTGATGTAAGCCTCCACAAAATCAGCTCTCATTGTGATCGCTTGTCTCAACAGCTAAAACCATTGTCAAGAAAAAATTAATTGAACTCGCAATAACTGAAGTGTTGTCATTTTAGAAATTAAATTTTTAATGAACAAAGCCCTAAATTTGTTCATGTACATAATACATTTGTATTTAAATGAATATATAACAAATTATATCACAAAATACTGTAAATTCTTGTTCTAAAGCCGACTTTTTGGACAAAATCTGGGGAAAATGTTGAGGGGACAGTTTACGGGCAGGTCAAAAGTGATTTCAACATGTACATTGAAAATATCGGTGTTGTAGATCATCAAGTTTTTTGTCTACATTCGACTGCTCTACCAGATGCTATAAAATATTATTAATATTAAACATGTGCACTTACTTCATTAAATCATTTTATTTATTATTGTGAATGTTTTAATAAATTGTCTTACAAATTTTGTTTTCAACAATGAATTTTAATATACGTGCTTTCACCACTGTCTACAAAAAATAAATAAATAGAATATCAGTAACTCTAGGGGTCAGCTTATGAGTGGGTTACATTACATACTTTTCTATACTATTCTCTTCCAAAAAGAGGGGGGGGGTGGCTTATGAACAAACAGCTTTTGAATGAGTATATAGAGTAAAAATAAACTTGCGATTTAGGACTCTTAAGATTTAAAAGGTTGAATAAAGTTTTCTTTAAAAATAAACTGATTCATGATTTACAAGTTGTGTGAATCTAGTTTCTTTGTTTAATTCAAATAGCGATTGTTAAAAATTACCTGGTCTGCCTCCGCAAGTCTGCTGGGATCTTTAGAAACCAAATTGGCCAAGTTGAGGTAAGCATTCAAGTGACTTGGTGCCACCCTGGCTTGGTAGGATTTGCCTGAGGAAATTGTAGTCAACAAATTGAGGAACAGAACTGGGAGCTTCTTGCAGGAACTATTAGCATCTTCTCAAAGTTGTTAAATATAGATCAATGGTTATCATGGTCACCTTTGATTATAGGAGAAAATAGACTGATAGCCCTGTTGGTTTACTTAGATTCAGATTAACATACATCCTGTCACCTTTGATTATAGGAGGAAATAGACTGATAGCCCTGTTGGTTTACTTATTTAGATTAACATACGTCCTGTCACCTTTGATTATAGGAGGAAATAGACTGATAGCCCTGTTGGTTAACTTAGATTCAGATTAACATACGTCCTGTCACCTTTGATTATAGGAGGAAATAGACTGATAGCCCTGTTGGTTTACTTAGATTCAGATACGTCCTGTCACCTTTGATTATAGGAAGAAATAGACTGATAGCCTTGTTGGTTTACTTAGATTCAGATTAACATACGTCCTATCACCTTTGATTATAGGAGGAAATAGACTGATAGCCCTGTGGTAAGCTTGTTCTGCTGGTTTACTTAGATTGAGATTAACATACGTCCTGCCAACATTGATGTGTGCACCTATGTCATCTGGCTGGACACTGCAATCAAACAAGTTAAAGATAAAAGACTTGTTGAAAATACCTGACAAGGTAGCAAGCATGATGTGTGTTATTTACTTATATACATAAGTACAATTTTTTAAAATTACAAACTAGTGAACAAATCCAACATTTAGTAGATAAAAGGTTTTAAAATAATTCATGAACCTGGCAGCTTTCTCAAAATAATCCAAGGCTTCTGAAAAGTTATGGATTTTCTCCAATGCATGCCCCACATTGTTGAAAAGTTTGGCATTTTCTTGGTTGACTTTTAAACCAGCACGGAATATTGTGTACTCGGATTGCCTGAAATTTGTTGAGATTAATTAAGCAAAAATATGAGTGGCATGATATGATCAAATGAGTGGCATTTTATTTTTTTTAACCCATCATCAATCTGAATATTGAAAGACTACAGATGAGACCTATGTTCAGATACTGTAAGTAAATTGTGTTACTGTAAGTAAGGTGTGTTACTGTAAGTAAGGTGTGTTACTGTAAGGTGTGTTACTGTAAGTAAGGTGTGTTACTGTAACTAAGGTGTGTTACTGTAAGTAAGGTGTGTTACTGTAAGTAAGGTGTGTTACTGTAAGTAAGGTGTGTTACTGTAAGTAAGGTGTGTTTATGTAAGTAAATTGTGTTACTGTAAGTAAGGTGCCTTACTGTAAGTAAATTGTATTACTGTAAGTAAATTGTGTTAATGTAAGTAAGGTGTTTTACTGTAAGTAAGGTGTGCTACTGTAAGTAAGGTGTGCTACTATAAGTAAGGTGTGTTACTGTAAGTAAGGTGTGTTACTGTAAGTAAATTGTGTTAATGTAAGTAAGGTGTTTTACTGTAAGTAAGGTGTGCTACTGTAAGTAAGGTGTGCTACTATAAGTAAGGTGTGCTACTGTAAGTAAGGTGTGTTACTGTAAGTAAGGTGTGTTGCTGTAAGTAAGGTGTGCTACTGTAAGTAAGGTGTGCTACTGTAAGTAAGATGTGCTACTGTAAGTAAGGTGTGCTACTGTAAGTAAGATGTGCTACTGTAAGTAAGGTGTGTTACTGTAAGTAAGGTGTGTTACTGTAAGTAAGGTGTGTTACTGTAAGTAAGGTGTGCTACTGTAAGTAAGGTGTGTTACTGTAAGTAAGGTGTGTTACTGTAAGTAAGGTGTGTTACTGTAAGTAAGGTGTGTTACTGTAAGTAAGGTGTGTTACTGTAAGTTAGGTGTGTTACTGTAAGTAAGGTGTGTTACTGTAAGTTAGGTGTGTTACTGTAAGTTAGGTGAGTTAACCAACAGCAAGGAGATGAAAATTACTGACTTTAAAGAGAAACTCTATCATGTGAGATTTACAAATCATCTCATCTTAGAATAAGATCATATCAAAAACAAATTAAACACATTAAAAGCTTCGCAATTTTCATAAGTTACATGCAGTTGTAAACAATGTTCCTTCCAAAAGTCCGTTGGTCTGTGTGCAAAGTAAAAAACTTGAATGCAAAGTTGCGGACCGTCCATGTTTTGTGCAATATTTAACTAAATTTTCTGCGTGGTAATTCAAACTGCTTCGTGGCGGCGTTTAGATGTCTGCATGGCCACACAGCTTGAAGGGAACACTGGTCATAAACTATAGCAAGATATTTAATGATAAAAACTCTACTATGTGTAGACCTACCAGTCAAAGTTACGTAGATATGTTTTGGTTCCATGTGATATCAACAGGAATGCCAGGAGCGCATCCAGCAAAAACTTGTTAGATCTGGAAGAAGTGAATATAGTTTACTTACCTATACATCTCATTAATATTATCAAATTGTATTTGTTTCAATTTCTGCTTTTTTTGTTAAGTGCTGGCTAAAAATGAAAACAATTACTTGAATTTTTTTTATACTCACCCTGCCTTTTCTTTGAGTACTTGGAAACCAAGGGCCACAAGCATGCAAAATCCAAAGCTGGGAGTATAAAGGATTCTCTCGGCCACAACGAAACCGACCGGGAAGAACAGGTTTGAGGCGGGAATAAAGGGAAGAACAAGTACGGCCAAACTCTAGGATAAACAGGGTAATAAATGTTACAGTGATAGAAATATTTGGAGGTAGGAGAAGTCATTTGAGAGTCACTAGGATCACAGTCAAGTAAAAAGTAGGCAGTCTGTAACTGTGTTGCTTACTTAAATGCAAAGAATCCAGTTTTTGAAATGAGGTCATTAAACTACAGAACTCTCTAAACCACATGCCCGATAAATACAAGAAAAAAATCCACATCTCTGCTCTAGAGAGATACTTAAATATGTCGGTCAAACTTGCTTTAGTTTGACAGAAATGTCATATTGATGTCATAAATCTGTGGTCTGAATGTCATATTGATGTCATAAATATGTGATATAAATGTCATATTGATGTCATAAATCTGTGGTCTAAATGTCATATTGATGTCATAATTCTGTGGTCTAAATGTCATATTGACGTCATAATTCTGTGGTCTAAATGTCATATTGATGTCATAAATCTGTGGTCTAAATGTCATATGGTCTAAATGTCATATTGACGTCATAATTCTGTGGTCTAAATGTCATATTGATGTCATAAATCTGTGGTCTAAATGTCATATTGACATCATAAATATGTGATATAAATGTCATATTGATGTCATAAATATGTGGTGTAAAAAGGGTTGTTGAAATATTTAATATAGGTCGTGGATGCCAAAAAGTGGGCTTTGGATGGACCAGATGTGGGGTGTGTTTGGCAATAACATTTATGGGACACTGCAACTGAATGAAGACTTTTTGCCCCTGTTAATCTTTTTTTTTTTTTTTGGAGAGAAAGTATGTAATGAAATTTTGTGGTTCAACAAAGATGGTGATTATTAAAATTTACTACATGTAAACTAAATTGGGTAACTATCATCTTTGTTGTACTGACAGTAAAGAACAACAACTCTGGATGACAAGACAAATTAATAACACCAGTTGCAGTGTCCCATAAAGTTACTTCAATATTTGAATGCATGATTTGCCAGGTAACTTTAGCAGAGAGGTACATTGCATTGTTGCACAGTGTGGCCAAGGTTATGTTCAGCTGCCATTATCCTGATTGTTTACCTCTGCTTGCGCTCAATAGCTAAATAACAATTTCTGATAATCAAATCTCATTAAGACTCATTCCCTACACAAATATTCTCCAATTACAAACAAACAAATTGATAAAGCCCAAAATAACATCAAACGTTACCATGGCAACAGCTCTGGATCTCTGGGTCTGCTGGGACACAGCATATTTACTCAATGCCACCAGGACGGCATAGAAGGCCACGGTACAGATGTTACGAACATCCAAGACTGACCGGATGACCTTGATGGTACCCATAGTCCAGTCACAACAAAGCTGGGATGGGTTCAGTAACAGCCAGGCATTAACAGAAAGCAAATAGTTGAAGGTCAGTTGTCTGGCAGGCGTTGGTGAAGTGGATGCTGGGTTGTCAAAACTGTGGAGTGAGAGAAACAATAAACTTTTCTGTATAGTTGGCATTCTTCAGGGAATATTTGTCAAATATAGACTCAAATTTCAAAAAATGAGCTAACATTAAGAGTTATGACAAGAGTTGTTCTTTTGCAAACTAATGCAACAAAATTAGCTGATAAAGGGGAGGCCACTCTATGTGGCTAACTAACATTTGGATAATAAATGATTTAAAATGGAAATATTTTAATATGTTTATTTGTATGTACACTTAACATTGGTTAGCGATAAATGACCAAAGTAATTTTAAAATCATGATCATGTTGCATCTCATTCCCCCACTTGACCACTCCCCCCACACCCCACCCATCCTCCTTTTCTCATGTCTATATCCACTATCAGTCTCAGTCAACAAAATCACACACTTCCCCCCTGTCCCTTCACACATGTGTCATAAACTGAGTCCCCCACTTCCCCCTGCCCCTTCACACATGTCATGAACTGAGTCCCCAACTTGACCACTCACCCCCCAACACCCCACTCATCCTCCTTTTCTCATGTCTATATCCACTCTCAGTCTCGGTCAACAAAATCACATACTTCCTCCCTGCCCCTTCACACATGTGTCATAAACTGAGCAGTTATTATGTTATCTTGAACTATGTATTCAATTATCTCTATTGAATACATTCTTTTAAGAAAACATCATGAAAATTATACAAAGAGAGATTTGTAAAAAGTTAATTTAAAAAATAAACCTAAATTCAAATATTCCATGCCCACAGATAAATGCATTCTTCGGCTACATGCTACTAAGATCACAGAATATGATCCCCCCACCCCCACCTCACACACACAAAAAGACGTATTTACTTGGTGAAGACAGGCAACTGTGCTCCCATGACTTTGATCCTGGCGAATAAAAGAAATGTTGTGCTGAACACAAGGAATCCTCCCCTTATTAATGATGTCTTCAGCCAATCTGGCAAGCCTGATTTGGCACTGAGCAAGCCTCTAAAAATTGCCCAGAGCTCCTGTACTGTGCTCTTAAAGAATAAAGAGAAATTAATAGTCTTGTGTCAATAGTTGAAAGCCATTAATATTTTGTTCAAAATATTTAGTGGCATGTAAACGGTTTAGTAATTGAAATTATTTTAATGAGAACTTGTTAAAAGTCTCAAACAATTTAATATATCATGGTTTAATATAAATTTTAAAAATATCAAGTCTCAAACTGAAAATAAATGAATATGATAAAAACTTTGAGGAATGATATAATTACAATAAATAATTCAATCTGGTGAAACTGAACAAAAAATGTGCAAATAAATTATTAAAAACTTACCCTCTGGACAATAAAACAAATACATTTATTAAAAACTTTCCCTCAATATAATAAAACAAATACGTTTATTTAAAACTTACCCTCTGGACAATAAAAATCTCATAGACACAGCAAACACCAATTACAGTTATGCCTTGCTCTTTGCACAACATTGCTATGGTTACCAGAGCAACTGTGACAAACAAGGGATTCCATTCTGAAATTTTAAAAATAAATTAATTAATCTCAACTTGGAAACACATTACAAGAAAACAGGTATTTTTTTAAAATGCTGTTTCTAAAAAACACTTTCCCTCCAACACATATTTTACAATGGATATTGATTTATACTGATGCTGTTCCCATTTTATTTTCATTTAAATAAATAATACGGCATGGATAGTTAAGTGTTTATTTTCATTGAAATCTGAAACATTAAAATTGTACGGCATCTCACTTGTCCAGCTGATATACTAATGCAAGCTACAATCTCCTTTCACATTTATGCTCTTCACAAGTTTACCTATTCTTCTAAAATGAACTTCACAGCTTTATGTTGTGTAAATTGTAGCTATTGGTTAGACTGGTCATTGGAATGACCCTATTCTATCACAAATAAACTTTATTCCGCAGGTTGTTTTGGTTTTTTTTTGGTTAAATTTTCAACGTTTTATTTACATGATTATATTTTGTACCCTAGCACAACTTTCATAATATAATCCCAACAATTACTTGTCTTCTTTCTATATCCAGTAGATTTGGCATAGGAAATGAAGGCACTTAGAAAAAATATGGAAGACAACGCCTCAGCTCTTCCAACAACCCCGGTCACCTGAAAATAAACATGAAATCTTTTAAAGAAATAGGTCATTATTTTCTGAACAGAGCAGATTGCAAAATAATTTTTTTTCATTCCTAAACTTTCGAAACTTGATTATATACTAAAAAACTGTTACACTTAAATTGGAATATATTAACACCTCTAAATATATGGGATTGTCCTACGATCCCTTTAAGCTGCATCTGAGCTACGCAACGTATCAGTTTTGAATTACCACGCAGGAAATTTGGGAAAATATTGCACAAAAAATGGATGCAAAGCAAATTTGCACAAGACATTTTTTACTTCGCACATGGACCAACGAACCTTAGAAGGAACATTGTTATTGTCATCCAACATATTTTTATTTCGCAAACTGAGACAATAAAAAATGATGTGAAAGGGGGTAAGGAATCAATAAATCCATTCCCTCAAAATATGTTTTTTTCCTATACACACCCAATCATTTGGAAACATGAAAAAACTACACTAAATTTATTCAACCAGTTTTGTATTTAAGTATGAATCCTAAATATAATATCTGCGTAGTAACGTACCAACCTTAAAAATGTTAATAAAAGCTACTCACTGCTTCTGTGTGTACTGGATGAACAGCAAAGAGTAGGGCTGCCAAAAAACTTGTAAACTCATTCATAAACATCATGCAAACCCTAAAATTAAAGTTACAAATTAATTTAATTATCATTCGAATATGATTTACTATGTAAGATTATAGTTTATTCAAAAAAAAAGTTGAAATATAATTGAAGGCTCCATTTTTCTTTTGGATTTAGAGGAAGATTTTGGTTTGAGGATTGAGGTCGTCCAGCTTAACAGTTTTTAACTATAAACTTGCAACTCAGACAAGGCATAACATGTTTTTAGGTCAGTGGTGGAAAACCCAAATTTAGAACATTTCTCAATCCTGCACAACTTTATCAAGTTTTTGGACTTCAGACTGGTTGGGGACTGCATGAATGTTCAAAAATAATTAATAAAGGCTAAAGTGAATCTATACTAATAAAAGGGAAAGCCCTGACTGACTGACTGACTGACTGATTCATCACTAATTCTCCAACTTCCCGTGTAGGTAGAATCATGAAACTTTGGGAAGTTGTTGGGTACACTCTGAATACGACAATTGGCGAAAAAGAATTTTGAAAATCTCACTCATGTGGGGCCGGGGGCCCAAAAACTTTTTTTGCCTACATCACTAATTCTCCAACTTCCCGTATAGGTAAAAGCATGAAACTTTAAGAAGTTGCTAGAGACTCTCTTACGACAAAAAATGGCGAAAAAGAATTTTGAAATTCACACTCATGGGGGCCGGGGCCCCAAAACTGTTTTTCTCCTTATATAAGCTAAATGCTAATTGAAAATCAATAATTCATCTATTTCCCGTGTAGATAGAAGCATGAAACTTAAGAAATATTTTGAGTACATGCTTCCGATGATAATTGGCAAAAGAGAATATTATATTTCCCACTCATGGGGGCTGGGGCCCCGAAAACGATTTTTTTCATTAAAGGAGCTTTATAAACATTGAAAATCACCAATTCTCCTAATTTTCCGAGTAGGTAGACTTTTTGATGCTAGCAGGTGAAATAATTTTTAAAATTTCTCTTACTAAGGGGCTAGGGGCCCAAATTTAAAAAATAAAAATCACCAATTTCTCCATTCACCATGTAGGTGGAGAGCATGAAACTTTACGAAGTTGTTGAGTTTAATCTCCCGATGATAATTGGTGAAAGAGAATGTTAAATGCCCACTCATAGAGGTACGGGAGCCAAAAAATAATGGGGCCCCATAAAATTTTTTCCCCTTACATGAGCTATTTACAAATTGCAAATCATTAGTTCTCCTATTTCCTGTATAGTTTGAAGAATGAAACTTTGTAAATTTTTTGAGTACATGCTTCCGATGATAATTGGAGAATGTTAAATTTCCAACTAATGGGGGCCGGGGCCCCCCCAAAATTATTTTCTTTATATGAACTATATAAAATTTTAAAAAATCACTAATTCTCCTATTTCCCATATAGGTAGAAGCATGAAACTTTTGAAATTCTTTCAGTACAAGCTCCCGACAATTGGCAAAAAGAAAGTTAGAATTCCCTCTAATTGGGTACCGGGGGCCCAAATATATTTTTTCTTATATTAAAAACCAACTTATAACTAATTCTCCTATTTTCCGTGTAGGTAGGAGCATGAAACTTTTGGTAATTGTTAAGTACACTCTCAGAACAAATGTTGGTGTAAAATAATTTTTGAAATACACACTCATGGGGACCGGGGCCCCAAAAACGTTTTTTTCTTATATGAGATTTATAAAAATTGAAAATCATTGATTCTCTTATTTCTCGAGTAGGTAGACTCATGAAACGTTGGGGAATTGATAATTACACTTTCACGATGGTAGCAGATGAAAACATATTTTAAAATATCTCTTATTGGGGGCCGGGGGGCCAAATGTAGTTTTTTTCCTAATAAAAACTATATGAAAACCACACATCACTAATTCCTCCATTCTCCATTTAGGTAGAAGCATGAAACNGGGGCCCAAATATAATTTTTTCTTATATTAGAACCGACTCATCACAAATTCCACAATTCACCGTGTAGGCAAAAACATTGGGTACCCTCAAAAAGACGAAATTTGGCGTAAAATAATTTTAAATGCACACTCCACTCATGAGGGCCTGGGCCCAAAAAACGTGTTTTTTCCTTATACGTGCTATAAAAAATTGAAAATCAATAATTCTCCTATATTACAAATAGGCAAACACATGAAAATTTGTGGGTTTGTTAACTACACTTCCACGATGGTAGCAGGTGAACAATTATGTAAAACATCCATTACTGTGGGCTGGCGAGGCCAAAATGTAGTTTTTCCCTAATATTAACTATATTTAAAAATAAAAAAATCACTAATTCTCCCATTCCCCATGTAGGTAGAAGCATAAAACTTTAGGAAGTTGCTGGGTACATTTTCACGACAAAAATTAGCATTATATAATTTTAAAATTCACACTCATTGAGGCCGGGACCTCAAAAACGTGTTTTTTCCAAATATGTGCTATATACAAATTGAAAAGCACTATTTTTCATATTTCCCAAATAGTTAACGCATAAAACGTTGGAGATTTTTTGAATACACTTCCACGATGGCAGCAGGTGAAATAATATTTAAAATATCCCTTGGTGGGCGCTGTGGGCCAAAATATAGTTTTTTTATGCCCTCACTCACTTATAACTAATACTTCATCTTCCCGCTGCAAAGCGCGGGCAAATTGCTAGTAATTAATAAAGGCATAGAAATATGAACTTACCTCATAAATAAAACGCAGACAGCTGCATGCAGAACAACATTCAGCAAATGATAGCCAACTGGATCAAGTTCCCCTAGCAAATAATTGAGTCTGAATGTGGCAACACACAATGGACGATAGGACTTATGACTTTTCTCCTGGGGAAAGATGATTTTTTTAATTTAAAAAACTAATTAATATCAAGTACAGAACCAGATATCTGACACATAAGTTAAATATCATTAGAAAATTGAACCTTGAGGTTTTTTTATTTTTTAGAGATGTTAGTTTTTAAATTTTTAAAGTAAGAAAATAAAATAACATTTTCTGGTTATCAAACTATTTTCCAGAACAAGCATGGGTTAAAGAGATGTTTTTTGTTTTTTTTAAATAGACGGAATAAATTTTAAAGTTATACCTTGTGCATAGGGGTTCCCCAAAAATCATTTAGAAATAAATCAAAAAATGGTGTGTTTGGTCGGAGATCCTTATTTTCAACTATTGCTGACATGTCATCAAAAACAAACCCACACCAGATGACATTGTGATAAATCAGAGCCACAGCCGTACACAGCAAGATGGCATAAAACATAAAACTCTCCATCTGAAAGCATAAAGGTAAAAACAATTAGGAGCAAATATCTAGCATTTAAAAAAATCTAGAACCTCAGTTCAAAAATTAATCTTCTTCTACGTTCTTAAAATCTTTTGGAGGATTTAGACCACAAGTCCTATTTCTGTGATGAACTGCGCTGTGGCTATCAATTGGTTGAGTCCACCATATAGTTTATCGTCGAGGGTAGCTTTCTGGGGCCATAAGGCTGTTCGGGTATGGTGGTACAGAGGGCAGTTTTGCAGCACATGTTCAGCATTTTCTGCTGCTGTCCCGGAGGGGCACATTTCACTTTCACCAAATCGAAGTTTGCCGTACATGTGCTGCCTAAGTTTGTTGTGGCCCGTCCTAAGCCTGAAAATGATGTTTTGAAATTGGCGGGGGAGTTTAAAGATTCCATTTCTTTTTGGGTGGTTTATTTTGGGCTCGGACCATCTTTCTGCTTCACTACTTTTGAGAAACGCCTTTATTTCTTCGGGGTGTAGGGACTGATCTGTCCGGTTTTGTTTCCTTCCATTTTTTGCCAGGGAGTCCGCTGTGTCATTTCCTTCAAGTTCCACATGTCCTAGGATCCAATGGAGAATAAGTTCATTTGTTACTTTACTTAGATTCAATATTTCTATATTGAGTGACTGATTGATTGAGTTGTTTAAATTTTGGAGAGACTAGAGCACTTTTTTTGCATCAGTGAGGATGACAATCTGGCTGTTTTTGGAGTGGGGGTGGCTTGTTAAAATTTTTGCAGCAAGCTCTAGTTCTTCTCTTTCTGCTCTAGTAGTATCTGAGAGCCTTCCTATGGCAGTTGCTTTTTCAAGGTGTTCTACATTAGGCCATTTTATAAGAATGCCGGCTCCTCCATTTTTTTGTGCTGTTTTTTTTCTATTTTGAATAGCCATCGGTGTAGACTCTTATAGTTCAAAAATTAACATTTTATATTTTTCTGTTGTACTATAAATTGTTGGGGTTATGTTTATATATATTAAATGTGTATCTGTATTTTTATATAATGAAATATTATTGTCATTCATGAGGACAGAGGTGTTATTTAGTTATTTATATGTCTAGTTATAGTGTTTATATTCTCAACATTCTGGAAGCTATGCTTTATCACACAAACATATTATATAAATTATGAATAAATGCTACGGCTACAGTCTACAGTTGCTATTTACTATTTAGTTAGTATAATAATATAGTATAGTATATAAGTATATAAATATATATTATATTATAAGCATTTATTTACTATTTACTATCATAACTTTTTTATTGCAAATGTATTTGCCTAAGTTATAAGTCTAAGCCTAGGCCTAAGCATAATTCATTCAATCATATATATTATATTAATATATATAATTATATAATTATAATACCTACTGACTCGCCTACTCATACGCCTAAGCCTAAGGCTAAGGTAGTTAAAATAATTTTAATTAAAGTTAAAGTTACGGTAGCTGTGAGTAATGTTAGTACTAACTAGTACTACTACGCTTCTACTTCTACAGTAATAGTTTCTAGTACTAGTCTAGTAGACTATGTACTCGTAGACAGTTCATCAGTTCAGTAAGACACAGTCTGTTTATTTCTTTTTTTAAATTTTAAAAAATTTAAAATTAAAATTTAAAGTCACTATGCTGCACTAGGATGAATTATTAATATTAACATACTTAGCCTAAATGATTTTAAAAGGAAATGTATTACCTTAGCCTAATTAATTATAATAATACTTAAAGGACGGCCTTTTAAGCTGATATGGATCCTAGTCTAATAATATAGCATTTTTAATTCATAGAGAACCGGTGACATTTTTGTTGCCATAAGGAAGAATTCTCCAGTTTTAAGAGTTTAAGCAATTATCCAAAAACCCGAGAAACCGGTTTTCCCCGCAAAAAGGTGAAACAACACAACACTCAGTGACATACTTTCGGTTTTTAAATTAGCCTTTTAAACAAAGCAAATGTTCACTTCACGGTTGACATTTTATCAGTAGTACAATACAGGTTAGGAAAAAAATAATAATGTAAAATAGTTTGCTTAGAATTCGTTCCTACCCTAAACTTTTGTTTCTGTGACAGTTTCCTTTTTCTGTCAGGGTTAGATTAAAAATAAAGCTCTAATATTTATTGTTTTCATTAGGCCTACACTATTTGTAGGTGTATTTTGTATTTTATTCTATCATGAGGGAAATAGCCACAGGAACTAAATACAATAAATATGTGCACTTAGATAGCCAAAGAATGGAGATTAGAATCACTTAAGAATTAGGGGGTGCGTTGTTTGTTATCCCCCAACCCGACCCTCTTTTTTTAAACAAAAAAAAAATGCATTTGTGCTACCGTGGCGTGCTAATTTTCGTGAAATTGAAGTACAATGACTGGTGCACAATTTCTTTTCACGCTACTTACAACTATGCTTACTCAGGAGAGTTTCTTATTAAATCATAATAGTACAAATCCAAAATGAGACTGCAATCAGGCTCCTGACTCTTTGGATTTTACTGCAGCTAATTTTATTTATTTTTTTCATTTTTTATAAATCGTTTTATTTGTATGACCGTTGAAAAAGGCTCTTTGCCAAAACGTTCGCAGTTTTATAACGTCCTGTCAAGCTAACCCTTTCCCTGTTCACGTCTTTTCTATTTACTTTAGCACAAATCCATTAGCATTAACCAGAATTTTTTAAAATACCGAAATTATTAAAAACGTGAGAAAACTGAATTGCTAAAAAAAATAATTTGTAAAAACATTTTTAAAAAAAAAACATACGCTAAGACATTCTTATTTATTTTTTTAACAAAGGTTAATCAAAATTCTTCTATTTAAAAATAATTCTGAATCATTATCATTAGTCCTTTGGGTTCCTTGTGGAACATAGGGCCTCTGTCAAAGCTCGCCACTGTGCACGGTTCCTTGCCAGTTGCTTCAATTCTTCCCAGCTCTTTCCAGTTCTTCCAGCCTCATCTAACATGCTCCATCTCTATGTACGCTCGGGTCTTCCCCGCTGTCTGCTATTCTGTCTGCCTGGTTCTTGTAGTGTTCTGACATTCCATGTTCCCAAGTTGAGAGACGCCTTGTGGATGAGTTGATTTTTCTTTTTCATCGGTTTGAATAGGGTGGTCAGCCTTGTGGGATTCTGTTGACTTTCCCAACAAGGCTTCATTAGTCTCCTTTGCGAAGCTCTACTCTCGCCTCTGACTGTGTTGCATATGTTTGCTTTGCTTTCGGTTTCAGTAACAATCTTCTTTTTATATGGCTGGGTTGTTGGCCCTGCGCAAAACCATCTTGAAAGGTTCTCTTTCAGCTCAATGGATAACTGCCTTATTTTTCGGGTAAGGTTCCCTAGCCTTTATGAATCCCTTCATCTTCTGCAAGGCAGCAGTTGATTTTATTTCGGAGTTTTCTCTCCTAGATGATTGCTATCCCTAGCTAACGGCCTCATCTGTCTGGGTTTAAAGTTTAAACGCTCTATGTCCGCTTTTTGCAGTCATTCCCTTGGGGTATTTTTTAAAGAGTATCCATACCAAAGGATACCCCACCCCATCCTCAACGACAACAAACCAGTTGGTCCACGGCCGCTTATTCAATATTCACGGCTAACCCTTATATCTAAGGGTCGTTCCTCTATCCACCACCTGAGGACGCGCCTTGTAGGAGATGGTAGCTCCCCCAGGAAAAATAATTCTGAATAATGAAAGCTTATTATGATTTGAAGAAAAATGTTAATTATAATATCTAAGAGGAACAAAAAATGTCATTTCATGTAATATTTTTAATGGGGCCGTCCATAAAGTACGTCACTGTCGTCACGCTCCAGAGGGAGGAGTGGTGTAAGAAAATGTGACAGTTTGAGACAAGGGGGAGGGGGTCCGGTAGAGTGTGATGTCTCGGTGTTTTTAAGTAAATTTTAATTTTTTTTTAAATTTTTTTTTTATTTCAAAAAGTGACGTATTTTACCAGGAGGGGGAGGGCCGAGATTTGTGACAGTTTGTGAGACTGGGGGAAGGGGGGATTTAAAATGGTTCAAAATAGTGGGACGTACTTTTTGGGCGGCTCCTATATATGTTTTGTTTTGTTTTTGAGTTTCAAATGAAGTCATTTTTAAGCCGTTTGAAATAAATCGCAAACAAAAAATGACCACTTGCTTATTAATATATATATTTCATTAAAATTTTAGCATGATCTTTCTTTCCTTCATTTTCTTTAATTCAAATTGAATGGCTAACGTAAATGTGTTGGTTATTATAAATATAATGGTATATAATAAATAATGGCAATGGGAAAACAAGTTGGACTACAATCAGACTCGGTAGATAATAGAAACTTTTAAGCCCAAATAACCAAAATGCTAAAAAGCTACTTTTAGTTTGTGAGATTTTTTACTAGAAAATGCATCTTCTGTTTCGGACAATTCCAACAAATAAAATTTGCTAACAAATGGTCCAATAACCAAAACTAGTTTTAAAAAACTTCCCATTTCTAACCATTGAAAAATCTCGGTATTTAGACGTACCCTTTCATGTATACAACCATTGGCATGGCATGTTTATAAGTATTTGTTAATGATGATGATCTCTAAAAAGTTTTAGACCATTTATAGTAGATCTATTTTAATTTGCCTGGAAATGGGAAAATCATCGAGACATAAAGCACAGAATGTTCATCACGTAAGATTGATGCGTCCCTACCAATTACTTGCCCGGCATATTTACTAAGTCCTAAACTAAGCTGCCTGCCCTAAGTCTAAGTCTAAGTCTTAGTAAGTCTTAGAAGTTAGAAGTATCCTAAGCCTAAGTAAAAGTATAAATATTATAAATAATATTTACTTAGGATGTGGCTAGCACTACAACAATTTTGTCATAGCAGCAGACGACCCGGTCGGATTTTGCTAGCGTTATGACATGTCGTAGCGCTAGTCAGGAAACTAGTCTAACTAGTGCTACGACATACGCAACTTCTGCTATGACTAGTTTAGGTACTCTTTGCAGTAGACCAGTAGACTTCAGTAGACACCTGGAAATAATTAAATCTTAACAAACTCTTCTTTAGAGTTAGAGTATATGAATAAATATTATAATACATTATTTGTGTGTGTATTAATTCTAAAATCTAAATTTATGTAAATAATTTATTTAAATAGATTTAATATTGGTCTACCGATTATAAATATGTCAGCCCATTTTGCTATACTATGGTATACTTGTGTAAGTGATGCCGATGCATTAAAATTTAGTATACCGTTGAGCCTAAAGCCGTAAATGAAAATCCTCAAGCATATATGGATTGGCTAGTGTTACGACACTTACGACTAGTCTAAAATCTAAATATTTTTATTTTAACAGATTTATTCAATGTATCTGCTTTTCAGAATAATAAAAATTATCAGCATACTCATTGTGATTTTTTTTAAAAAAAATAATAAATGAAATTTTTAAAAAAAATATGACTGCAGCGGGATTCGATCCCGCTATCAATAGTGTCATATCATTTGGAATCAACCGGACTATCACTTGATCTACCGAAGCTGCTGGGAAAGTGTAATTTTTAAAATTTATAACTGTTTTTCATTTAATGGCTCAATCTAGATTTTTTTTAAACCTTTAAAATTCATTAATAAGCTTATCTAGTTTTCATTATATTTTATTATGAGAACTATAGTTTAGTATTAAAGTATTAGTAATAGCATAATTGAAATACAGAAAATTGTTTACGACATGTCGTAACGGCAGTCAACCCGGGCGGATGTTGTTCCGTGTGCAAAGTGAAAAAACTTGTGTGCAAAGTTGCGCAGCATCCATTTTTTGTGCACTGTCCCACAAAATTTACTGCGCAGCAATTCTAAACTGCTGCGTGGGACGGTCAGATATCTGAGTAGCTGCGCAGCTTAAAGGGAACATTGGACATAAGTTATAAGCATACTAAACTAAATTGAAACCTGAACTGAAATGAAATTTTAAGTTTCCAAACAGGCCAAACTTACTGACTGTGGGTGTGATTACAAGACTAGCACTTATAAAATATCAATTATATATTATAACATATGACATACCTAACTCCATTTATTTGATTTTAGGAATTATAAATTCTCTTTAGCTTAGCACATTTCAGCAGGTATATTGTTTCACTAATATTTCATTCTGTTTTAAACGAAAGTTAATTTTTCCATCTTCCAGTTTGTTCCATTCTCTGAACGCATTTCAAATGTCAACATTGATGTTATTCACCAAATTCGCAGAATCGATGACGAGGTACCCCTTTATTTTTTTTTAATATATTATGAATGTTTACATAATGTTTTAACAAGATTTAATCACATTATTTAAAAATTAACACAACAACTACATTAGAGATAAGTACCTTGATCAAAGTCTGTTGACTGATCCTAGTAAAAAATTATTAATAACTTGGAGATGTTGATACTGAGTTTGAGCCAGAGTGTCATTCAGAGCACTGAGCTTCAGGCAAAATGTCATTCAGAAGACTAAGCTTTAAGACACTGTCATGCAGAGCACTGAATTCCAGTTGCACTGTGTGAAATAAATAATAAAAATAATTTAAGTTAAGGCTAAGGTAATGTTATCTAATTTAAATAAAAACAATTGTTTTTTCGTGTTTTAAATAACCCATATCTTAGAAAATGTGTCTATTTTAAACAAAAAAGAAAAACTTCTTATAAGATATTCTTAAACAGTGGACACAAAGAAATGATTAAAATAAGTTGTCACATCTTTAAAAAGTAAATCTTAATTCATTAAATACTGGGTTAAAACATGTTTTTAAATTTCTGTATTATTTATAATATGAAATTAAATATATTTCAGACTGAGGGAACCTTATTTGGTGAATGTATTACAAAATGGACTGAGCTTGATCTTACAGATCATTTCTGTAAGTATTGGAATATTTTTTTAGAAATTAGTCATAAATAAGTTTAAAATTACTCCTAAAAACAACCAATTTTGTACAATAAACACATTTAATTTGTTTTTAAAAATAGAAATGTCCATAATTTATTTTTGCAGACAGTATAAATTATTTTTATATTTTTAAAGAAAATTTCTCCTATAGCAGTGGTTCTTAACCTTTTTGGAAGTACCGAACCCCACCAGTTTCATATGCACATTCACCGAACCCTTCATTATTAGTAGTAATATAGATGCCTTGAGTCGGGTGCTGTCTTGACCTCCCTCCGCCGAACCCCGGCGACTGACTCACCGAACCCCTAGGGTTCGATCGAACCCACGTTAAGAACCACTGTCCTATAGTGTTTAAATAATAGGGCAAATGACTACTTTAAAACATGTTTATTTGATTTTATAGCAAACTTCAGACGAGAGATTGTTGGGCAAGTGCAAACATATGAACAACTTATCCATCATAAGGTATTCTATTTATCATATCAGCAGCCAATCAGCTTGATAAGTTATCATTGTATGAAAATTCAATAGTAATTGCATATAACTGTAGCTTGATTTGTGTCCCTTTCCTTTTAAAGTGAAACATTTATTGCCAACACTAGAGTTTTTCTAATTCAATCTGAGCACTGCAACAAATTGTTTTTTCAGGAAGAGATCATCTCAGCCCTTAAGACACATTTGAATGTACAGAATTCACTTGCTTTGAATGCCTTGCTGGAGTAAGTCTAAGCTGTACATTAAAACTAATTTATCCAAATTTGTAAGTTTGTTATTTCTACATCAACAATCTTATTATTTAATTGATTTTGATTTTCTTTTTTCAGCTTGCTTGTCCAGCTTGCAAAGGATCTTCAGCAAGACTTTGTTCCTCACTTCTACACATTTTTTGAAATACTTGTTAGACTTTTATCTCTGCATTCACAAGATGTAGAAACTCTAGAGCAGATCTTCCAGGCCCTTGCCTACTTGTTTAGGGTCTTGTGGAGATTCCTCATCAAAGATTTTCAAGATGTTTTTAGGTAAGCTTTACAACTGGTGCACAATCATGTATCAATTAAAAAAAAGTATACATTCATAATCTCAAAGGCATGGGAACTTAAATTTCTTAAATTAAAAAAAAAATACTGCCACCAGTCAGTGTTCCCTCTAAGCATCCATTTTTTGTTTAATATTTTACAAAATTTTCAGCACAGTTATGCTAAACTGCTGCGTGACATGGCTCATATATGTGTGCTACCATGAAGCTTAAAGGGAACATTGCCTCCCATCAAATAATGTCTTCTTTACTATTACAGGCACTTCTCCAAATTACTTTTATCATCCCAAAAAGATTACATCAAAGTATTTGCAGCTGAAAGTTGTGCATACTTGCTAAGAAAGGTAAAATTATTAATTTTTAGAAGTTCTGGCATGTTAAATATGTTTATCTAATGTTCTTTTTCCCTCTGTTTGTAGAAATACTTTTTAAAGAAAGTTTTGCATTATTTCAGGTGAAAAAGCAAAATGAATTGTTAAACTTCTTATTTGCATCTCTTAAAGAATCACCAGAAGTGAGTTTTATTTAATTATTTACAATTTTATTTAAAGAATTTAAAACATCATTTAATCCATTGTAAGATATTTTTAATTTCCACAATTTAAAATCCAACTCGTGCTTAAGCTCTAATGTACCAAATTCTCATCACAATAAATAGCATTTTATTATTTTTAAAAATTACAAATTTACAAGTAGCATTACATATCTGCTGTTTTTTTTAAAAAAAAGTATATATATTTTACCTTTATTTGTTGATATAAATATAAATGATATCGCATGTTTATATTCATTTAACATAATTCTCTATCATCAAAGTTAGCTGAAGGTGTTGGTTTGTTGTTGTTTGAAATGGTGAAAGGAGTCAAGTTTCACTTTCACACCATCAGTAGCAAGGTATTATGTTTACAATCCCTGTGACATTTCTATGTTTTTAGTGTTAATATAATGGAACTTGTTTTAAAATTGGCATTTAGATGCTGAAACTGATTAGTTTTAAAATTATGATTATTAATTATCGCACATATAAAATTGGTATAATATTTTTAGGTGTTTCCTCTGATTTTGTATAAATTGGGAAAGTGGAATCCATTGGAGAAAAAACAAATTCAACTACCTAAAAATTTAGTAGAGCAATCTGTTACTATCTTCATGCAAGAATGTGCCGAGCATACCACAAAAGAAAATTTCAAGGAACTTTGGAAGCAATTAATGGCAAGTTCTTTTATGTGTGTTAAAAATTTTATTTTATATTTTTATTATTTATACTATACTTTGTCAATGATTATTATGTCATTTCTTCTCTTGTGTTAATTAGTAGTGAATATTTATTTCATTCTAGGACTGTATTATTCAAGTTCACTCAGCCAGCTCTAATCAAACACCAAACGACGATGTCAAAAGCAGTAAACAATCCCTCAGTCTTGTCAAACACTTGTGCAGATTACTACGCCTTGTTTCAGTTTGGCTGTTGCACAACGCTGGAAAAATTGTGGCTGACCCAGAACAAGTTGCTTCTGTATGTTGTTTTTTTTATCCTTCTACATTCTTGAATTTAGAATATTAACTCTTAATGTACCAAAGCGCGGTTTACCGGGGTTTTTTTACCAATGACCGGTAATGCGCGACTTGATACAACTCTCTTTAGAAACGAAATTACAGAAAATAAAAACTATTCAGTGCAGGATGAACGATGTTTTCGACTTCCGACAAAGGCGGCTGTTTCCCTCTCTAGTGTTATTGCTCGATTCGCGATGTTTTTTGTAAGTTTTTACTTTTTTTTTCGAAGATGCGATTTTGCTATGCTTTATTACTAAAATAATAGTACTAAACTACAGGTAAAAATAGTTTTAAACTCAAAACGGTCTTTCGGATACATAAAATAAGCATTCTTATTCTAAAAGATGATGTCAGTATGACCATAATAATAAAAATGGATTTTACGCAATTTTTTTAAATTTCATAACCGGTTGATTGCAATTTGGGAAATTCTTACAGTACTGAGGCGGAAGTTTTCCGAAAACCTTAAGAGTTAACAAATTTTTATTATAGCTAACAGTTTGGATGTTTTAGGGAAATAATTATTTCGTCTTTTCTACATAACATTTTGATAATTACCAGTTGTAAAAACAAAATTCTCCATGAAAGGGAAGTACTTAAACTTTATTTGTTTTACATAGTTAGGGCTCTAGACAGTTTTGTAATTCAAGTATTAGACACATTCTTACATACTTAATAGCTAAGGATTAAATAAAACATGACTGAACTATTTCTCTGTGTGTTCTCAGGCACTCTGTGTACTTCTGAAGCAACCAATCAAACCTGAGGTCATAGGTCATGACCTTTTAGCAACTGTTGTTAATTTGCTCAAGTCCTGCCAAGAGAGACTCTCTGTGGAATCTATTTTTAGACTGGTCACTCATGTCTTCAAAGCTTCCTTTTTGTTCTCTGACTTTGAGACATTTGTGAAATCTTTAATGGATATGCCGTTCTTTGAGAAGGTTGGCCAAGAAAATTTGTTTAGCATCCTGTTTTTTTTCGTTCTTCTTTTTAAAAAGTTTTTGTTTGTTTGTTGTTGTTTTTTTAAACTTAAATTGTTTTTTGTACTGTGCTTGAATAGTATGCATTGTTTTGTACTTTTTTGTATGGGATTAGAATAAAATTTTAATGAAGGTTGGATGAAATTTCAAATTTTAAGTTAAAGATATCTAAAAAAAAAAAAAAACTTTTAGAGAAAAACAAAGTAATCAATTATTTTTACTTTTCCTCAGTTATTCCATCCTCTTTTTTTGTTTTTCTTTTTTATCCTGTTTGTGTGCATATGGCACTGTAGTGTTTGTGTGCATATGGTACTGTAGTGTTTGTGTGCATATGGTACTGTAGTGATTTCATAACTTAACACAAATGTAATAAACTAAAACATATGTAAGTGACCAAAGGTACATTGAAATAAGATTGACATTTCCTTTCTTTGCTGTAGGATGTCCTTCCAGGCTGCATGGCACGGATTCACATAGAGCTGCCTGCAAGTGACAGGAAAGAGCTGATTCTTTCTTTTGTTGCTGAACTGGTCATCAAGAAAATCCTGGTGCCCGTGACAGGAGATGACCTCGGTCTGCTCAAGACATACCCGCTTGACCACCAGTGGTCAAGGTATTTGTTGATGGAGTTGTAGCGTGCTGGCTTATTAGTGGACGCCCGATTGGGTTCAGGCCATGCAATAAATTGATTGTTGCACAATAATGCTTAACATCTTAAACCTCCGTCTCAACACCCTTGTTTAGCCCACCAACCTATAATTGTGTCTGTCAAGAATAATATCAGCTATTGAAAGCCACTTCCTGATAATCTAGTGAGCCGAAACCTTGGCACACATACATGTTAATAAAATAATAATTCTATCACACAATTTTGATGATAATATTTTGATATCCCATGGACTGGAAAAAGCAAGCAGACAAAACTATTTCAAGACATGTATCCAAATGTTTTCTAAGTTTTGAATTCTCTATCAATATTAAATGGTTCAGTGTTTGGATTTCTGTTTTGGGGAAAAAGTTCAAATCCTAAAAGTTTTATAAAATAAATTTGTGGGTTTTTTTCTCAAAAGATTTAATATTGTTTTAATTTAGAGATTTTTAGATGGATTAAAAGCTATAGCTTAACTTTCAAATACTTTAATCAAAGAATATATTATGTAGGATTTGTTTTTATGACAGATTATTTCTTTCTTCTATTTTTTCACATATTCTTGCCATATATTTCTGATATGAGCTATACTTCCCAGCTTATTCAATTTCTCTGTTGAGTTCAAGGGCAATTGTGTATCTGGTATAACTTCAGATATATTACAATTTTTTAAAAATCTTTTATGATGCCTTGTGTTTTCAGTTCTTGCTTTCACGTCTACACTGATATTGTTTTCTCCAGATCTGTGAAAGAGAATGCATTGGTTGACTACATAGATACATTGTTCTCTGAGGCCTTATCAAAGGACAGCAGATTGTCTGCCCCTGAGATGTCATGCTTGTGGGCTGCTATAGTGTGTGTGCCACACTTCAGGTGAGTCTATTCATAGCATCACTGACCGTTGTAGTTCATGGCTAATTAACTTCTCATATTACAGATCAGATCCCTACATCTAAGTGAGCACTGTATTTTTTTTAAAGTAAATATTTTAAAATCAGAGTTTAGTTTGAACATTTGGAAATGTATTTTATGTGTTATGGTGGGAGTCTGGTCATATTTATAAAATTTTTGACTTGAAGACAAACCATGGAACTAATTCATTTTTTACAAATCAGTTGTACAGATTTGATTGAAAAGTCAGTGTTACTGTGGAAGAAAACTGTGAGCCAGCTCAGCACCAGTCTTGATTTAGGTAATTAGTTTGTGTGTGCTGCTTTAGAAACAAATGCTTTGAAAGTATATTTTAAGTTTGTGAATAAGTTATGACAATATATATGGCAATTGCTTAATCATTAATTTTAGAAACTTAATAACTATAAAAAAAATCTTGTGTCTACAGGAGAAAGCAGTTTAATTGTTTTAAACCAGTTGCTGCGAAGTTTCCTCATATGTGTTCAGTCCAACAAGCTGGAAGCTCTACCAGTCTCTTGTCAAGAAGTTTACAGTATTCTGAGGTAAGGCTGCCATTTCTGAATCTTCTTAAATTTCCTTATTACTCCTATATTACTTGTGTTCTTTTCTTGTTTCATTTTTATTTAAAACCTTGATTTATGATTTTCATGTCTTGTCTTAGGCTATATCCCAAGAGTGTAAGTTGTGTTCAGATTGTTGACTTCTTTGTCTTAGGTTATATCCCAAGAGTGTAAGTTGTGTTCAGATTGTTGACTTCTTTGTCTTAGGTTATATCCCAAGAGTGTCAGCTGTGTTCAGATTGTTGACTTCTTTGTCTTAGGCTATATCCCAAGAGTGTCAGCTGTGTTCAGATTGTTGACTTCTACCTTTCCTGGGACCAGAATAAAGAGTTTCTGACAGAGGAGAGACTTGATGAGACTTACAAGCTTCTTGAGCCCAACTTGGTGTCATCATCTCATAATGTGAGTTTGTCTGCAATATTCAGTGTCTGTCATTTTAAAATGTAAATGAATTTTTTTACAATCCCAATTGGTGGTTGGTATACTTTCATTTATCACAAGGATGATAAATTTTTGTTACAGCTTGGCTGTGTTTCACAATTCAGTACTGTGTCAACAAATCTTGGCTTTAGTCTGAAAGAGACTTATGCCTTAATGTGGAGTTTATTTAAATAATTCAAATTAAATAGTTCCTAAAGATAAGTTGATCATAGGATGTTATTTGTTTGTTCCAGATGCGCTTGCTAACCTGTCACATCCTGTCAATGTTTCCTGTCCAGCTGCCTGTCTTTGAGGATGTAAGAAATATTTCCTATCCTTTCATTAGCTGAGAATCTACAATATAATCTCTGGATCTACCATATCACATCAATATTATGTTTAGCCATATGATTTGTTTTAATGATCTTTGTTTCTATGCTAAAAATTTTTGGTTTTTTGTTAATAGGGAATAACAAGAGAGTGTGCTTTTAGAACAATGCTGACCTCAGAGAAGATGCCCCTGCCCACTGTTCACAACTACAGGGAAAAACTTATTTATCTACGCAAATTAGAATATGAGATGGTCATGAAATGTTTGCCTCATGGTTCATTTCAGAAGGTGTGTTGTATGGCTGGCTATTTGATGTCAATATTTATGAGAAATTTTATAACCTATGTGTATGCCGTACTAATCTTTTCCTAATTTAAAATACAAATGTGTACAACAATAATTAAATAGTTTGATTAATGATATCAGTATTTTCAAAGTAAAAAATGAATATACCAGATTTTGACAGTGTATACAATATTGTTCCTTTCATTTCCCAGGCTCCTCTGCTGTTTTTACTGGGCAATGAGTTTTGGAACTTCAAGCTTCTTTGGGCACCGCTTGCAGATCTGATTACCTCCCATGCCACAGGGCTTGACACCAAGGAGTTTTGGGATGTTATGCTAGAACAGCTGAAACGAGCTGCCGATGAATCAGGTCAGTAACAACACTTTTACATTACCAAATATTCACATAGTGGTCTATTGTGGAATTAAAAGTAATCAGAGACATGTTTTCCAAGTACCACAAAATTTTTATTTTATGCTTATATTTTCTTACGTCTTCTTATTGTTTCAATTTTTTATTAGTCATAATAATGTGATCGGTGGTGAATAATTTTTTACAATATCAATTCCTTAGAGAAAGAACTCAGCTTTCACAACAAATCAGACGTTCCTGAAGGTGATGATGCATCAACACTGGCTTTGTTTGATGACTACAGAAATGAATTTCTTGCTGACGCCAGGAAGGCAGATTTCACTAACTTCAGAGTTCAGCTCTGGAGAGCCATGAAAAAATTTCCTGAAAGATGTGTACACAGATCAGATGAACTTTGTGAACTTTACCTCAACTTCTTAAAGTATGTGTTTGTTTGAACTTTGACCTCAACTTCTTAAAGTACGTGTTTGTTTGAACTTTGACCTCAACTTCTTAAAGTATGTGTTTGTTTGAACTTTGACCTCAACTTCTTAAAGTATGTGTTTGTTTGAACTTGACCTCAACTTTTTAAAGTATGTGTTTGTGTAAATTGGATTTTTTAAAAATAACGTCTGTGATTATGCACAAGAAAATTTCATTTAATTTTACTTTTTAAATCTTTTTTTTATTTTTTATTAGGGAAACAGCATAAATGTAAATAGATCCAAAGATACATTATAGCTAAATGGGCTAATAGATGAAATGAGGCATAATTATTTTTGCAATTTCAACAATTATTCTAGGAATGAGTTCAGAAATGCCGATGAGGACACCCGAGCCTTCCAAAATATCTTAGCCAACCAGTCCACACAAGACGCAGTTGTCTCCTCCCAGTTAGAGGAAACTCAAATGGACCAGGATGCCACAGAATTGGAAGTGGAAGAAGATGATGAAAATAAAGAAGAGGAGCCTGATGAAACCAACTTAAGTATCAATGTACCAACTGAAGACATGGGTAGGAATCCAGGCCTCAAGAGAAGGAAGGCTGCCATTCAGTGAGTGCTCAGTTTAAATATGATTAATAGTGCAGTGATCAGCTTTAAATGGTTTATTTTTATTTCTCTAATCTCTATTGATGAATCATATTTCAGAAGATATTAATGTTTCTCTAGATATCCAAAATCATGTTTAGTTACATCAATGACTTTGTTTCATGTTCCAGAAGATATGTTCTCCTAGATATCATGTTTTATTACATCAATGACTTTGTTTCATGTTCCAGCAGATATGTTCTCCTAGATATCATGTTTTGTTACATCAATGACCATCAATGACTTTGTTTCATGTTCCAGCAGATATGTTCTCCTAGATATCATGTTTTGTTACATCAATGACTTTGTTTCATGTTCCAGAAGCCTCCTTGTACACCTAGATTTGTTTGCAATGTTTAAAAAACAGAGATCAATGTTTAATCGCCCTGAAGTGCAAGAAACTTTTTATGAGGTCAGTGGTTTTTTGTTGTTTTTTTTTGTTGTTTTTTGGGTCCTTTTTTATAAGTTAATATCATAATCTGGCTTTTGCCCCATACTAATGTATTGCATAAAACAAAGTTACTTTTAACATATTGTAAAAAATAAACAAATATGGAGAGAAAAAAACATTTGGGTGAATTTAAAAGACAATTTAAATTGTGAACTTAAATGAGGGATATAATTTATTTCTATAATGTCTGGGGAAAATAAAAATGTTAAATTCGCTCCAGATATTCTAGTTATTTCACTAATAATTTGATGTTTGTTGTTTTCAGCTCTTGAAACACAAGCATTCCACCATACAAAAAGCTGCCTTTGAATGTGTTTTAACGTACAAGTCTCCCCATATATTACCTTATCGGTAGGCTCATTTGACTGACTTTATACACACCATAATTAATATTCCGTAAATGTTGCTTAATGAATTTATTAGCTGACAGTTTTTATACACACTTTATTTATTTGTGCCAAAGGAATGTATTAATGATGCTTAAAGAGGTTATGCTTGTCATGATTGAGTTGATAGTGCTAAAAAGATTTATACTAAATTTTTTAAAAAATGATTGAGAATATATTGTCACCTTGCTAAAAACAAGGAGTTAATTTTTGTGTATCTCTCAATGTCTCTTGTAGAGAAAACTTTAACCGACTTCTTGATGACAAAACGTTCAAAAGTGAGATAACTCTGTTCAGAGTGGATGAGGAGAGCAGTGAGGTGAAGGAGGTCGATAGAGAAGGTCTTTTACCTGTGCTAATGAGGTACACATAAAATGTTTTTTACCTGAGATAACAAGGTACTCATAAAATGTCTTTTACCTGTGCTAATGAAGTACTTATAAAATGTCTTTTACCTGTTCTAGTGAGGTACTCATAATATGTCTTTTACCTGTGCTAAGGAAGTACTTATAAAATGTCTTTTACCTGTGCTATTGAAGTACTTATAAAATGTCTTTTACCTGTGCTAATGAAGTACTCATAAAATGTCTTTTACCTGTGCTAATGAAGTACTTACAAAATGTCTTTTACCTGTTCTAGTGAGGTACTTATTAAATGTCTTTTACCTGTGCAAATGAATTACTTATAAAATATCTTTTACATGTTCTAGTGAGATACTCATAAAATGTCTTTTACCTGTGCTAATGAAGTACTTATAAAATGTCTTTTACCTGTGCTAATAAGGTGCTCATAAAATGTCTTTTACTTGTGCTAATGAGGTACTCATAAAATGTCTTTTACCTGTGCTAATGAGGTACTCATAAAATGTCTTTTACCTGTGCTAATGAGGTACTTATTGTATGATTTTTCATGGAATGTAAGCACTCTTCAAATGTTATAGACATTTCTTACCGTCCTTTTTAGCGCATTTTCGAGAAGTAGAAATGCGCTATTGTATCCGTTTTGTCCGTCCGTCCGTCCGTCTGTCCGTCCGTCCGTCTGTCATCACCCTAGATCTCAGCATCCATAAGTCCTAGACCCATGATGTATATATGTTTTTTGTATGTTCTGACCTGCCATTTGTGCATCAACACTCAGTTACTCGATCCGACCTCTTGTAGTGGCAGTAGAGCTCCTGGAAGTGCCATATGACCTCATTTTCCATACAAAATTTTTTTATTTTATTTCACTAAAATGTTCAAAATTTTGTGCTGATCATTTCTGACTACTTCCAGTGGCAGGTCGACCGTCTGGAAGTGCCACATAACCACAAAAATCCATTTTTCACCAAAATGATCGTTGTGACATGGAGAACATTTTTAGGGACATTATGAGGCAGTCCGACCTCCTGGAAGTGCCTCATAACCTCAAAAATCCATTTTTCATCAAAATGATCGCTGTGGCATGAAGATCATTTTTAAGGACATGTTGAGGCAGTCAGACCTCCTGGAAGTGCCTAATAACCTCATAAAACATCTCAAACGAAATTTTCTTCACCAACAAAGTATCTGATGTAATTTTGATTATTCATTTTGGAAATTTTTAAGTTAGGGATGANTTTTTTTTTGTTGACGTCATTAGAATATGTGTAAAAGTTTAGAGAGTTTTACGTCATCATTTGTGGTGACTTCAATCAAGATCTTAGCGGCCCAGGGGCAGAAATTGAAAACTTTTTCGAAACAAGCTTCAACATTCAACTACTTTCACCAAGATTGGCAACCACGATCTATCAAACAACAATTGACGGAGTATTTGGGCGATTAGCTGATTACAATTTAGAATGTTTCATTTATGAGTCCTATTTCAGTGACCACAAACCACTTGTAGTTAGATTAAAGAGAAAATAAAAAATTTTAAAATGTAAAGAAATTACTTTTAAATAAAAAAAATTTCAGGTATATTCATTACACAAGAAAATTCATAAAAATATGTCTAAAATCTAAACACAATTACTGATAACTACATAATGCTGATATCTAACATAAGTACTGATACATAATACGAAAATGCGCTAACACGTCCTGAGTCCAAAAAGGGACCAGGCTTAACATGATTTTTTTATTTTCCCAATAGAATTCTCTATGGCAAAATGCACGGAAAAGCTGGCAATGAAACTGCTGGCAAGGGACGAAGTAACATCAGACGCTCCATTGTTTTTGGCTTTCTGAGTGGATGCAAATCTGTGGAGCTCAAGTATTTCCTGGAGCTGTTGTTTCAGCCATGCATGCACTTTGTGACAGGTAAATAAGATAATAACACAGTATTAGTGTAAGAGTTTCAGTACTACATGCACTTTGTGACAAGTAAATAAGATATTAACACCTTATTAGTGTAAGAGTTTCAGCCATGCATGCACTTTGTGACAAGTAAATAAGATATTAACACCTTATTAGTGTAAGAGTTTCAGTACTACATGCACTTTGTGACAAGTAAATAAGATATTAACACCTTCTTAGTGTAAGAGTTTCAGCCATGCATGCAGTTTGTGACAGGTAAATAAGATATTAACACCTTCTTAGTGTAAGAGTTTCAGCCATGCATGCACTTTGTGTCAGGTAAATAAGATATTAACACCTTATTAGTGTAAGAGTTTCAGCCATGCATGCACTTTGTGTCAGGTAAATAAGATATTAACACAGTATTAGTGTAAGAGTTTCAGTAGCATCAGATTTAAGACTTTTTTCAAGCGCTGTAGTTGGTTTTAAATAACAATTCTAACAATATACTTGATTGAAAAGTTTCTATTCAATGTTTAAGTGTGCACATCAAAATCATCTTGAAATAGTTTATTTGACAGTAATATTGAGTTGATTTTCTCTTTGTTAGATGATCCAGCTCAGATGGTGATAGAAACATTAAACAACGTGGACTTGAAGAAAATGATTCCTCTAAAAAAGATAAAAGGGTACAAATAAATGAGTGTCCAATTACGTAGAGAGCCTTAAGCTTTTTGTTCTTAGTTTAACACTAAATTTAGTGGTATCAAAGACAAACACAAGCTATTTTTGTATAGCAAATAGTGATAACGTTCAATTCTTTATTGAAGTGTTGTGATACAGTAAATAATATTTAAAGCTCTTGAATTTTTTTTTCACAATATTTTATGTTAATGTTTTTTTCTGTCATCAAGATATCTAATTGTTTTTTTAAAGTGTGTGTAGATTTTATACTTCCATATTGATTATTGTAAAATCTTAATCTCCCCAGTATTTTGAACACCGTCAACACAGTATCTCAAAAGTTAGGGAACCGCCTAGAAAGCTTTACACATTCGTTACTACAAGTTTTGCTGGGCCTAACAGCCACACTGACGGCAGCACTGGAACAGAGGAACATGGTGCTGAGTGGCACCGTCAACCTGCTCAAGACGTTACGTCACACAGTCCTCACCAGGGTCATTGAGGTTTGAGGTTTTGTTTCTTTAATGTCAGCAGGTACTGGGCTGTTAGTGGCCCTGTAAATTGTTACTTAGTTTCACCATCATGTAAGGCTGTTAGTGGCCCTGTAACTTTCTATGTGCTCATTGATTCATTCTATCAATCCTTACAAATGGATTTTTTAAAAATGTTTCCTCTTTCTTATTGTATTTCATTAAGTCAACTTTACATTTATCTAAATTGCCTGTGTAATTTTGTTGCCGCTAGACGTCTTTTGGTCAGAGCATTTTTTTTTCCTTCTAGAATTTAAATTTCTTTAAATCTCACAATTTTTGAACACTTCTAACACCCTCCTTTTGTTTTTCTTCAGTTTTTTGAGAACTTTGAAGATCTTGATTACACTATTCAAGAAATCGATGCTGTCTTCTATGCTGTTGTATGGCCTCAGGTAAAACAAATCTCTCTTTGGGATGACAGCAGTTCGTCAGAAGAATAAAAGCTTTAATTTAGAAGATGTTTGTTTGAGGTGTATGTCAATACTAGTTGTTTAATTGAGTGATTGTATTTGATTTCAGTCTGACAAGCTCATTTTGGAAGGTGTGCACCACCCTACACCATTGTTGAAACTCTTCAGTTTTTGGAGTCAGTGTAACAGGTTTGTGGGACTGTATTGCTAACTGTTCATTAGAGCCCACCTTTAAAAAAAAATATTTTTATAAATTCCACTTTTATTATTTATCTTTTAACATATTAAATAAAATAATGGTCAGGTTAGTCGTTTTTAACTTGCAGCAGAAGTTTTTGCCAACAACTTATTACTACACAAAAGTTGTATTTCTTAAATCCATTATATTAACTTCACCGCAGGCTCTGTCTTGGTCAGTTCTTCGGGTTGTCCGTGGAGCGGAAAAACAAAAGTAAAAAATGACCTACTTCCCGTGACGCTAAAGAGCTGAAATTTTGCACAAAGACTGAGTCACCTAATAATGCATTGAATTGAAATTTCAGATTGGTCGAATGTACCGTAATTAAATTAATGCACTTTTAGTTTATTTCTATATAAAAGTATGGTAGCCCCCTTTTGGTTACATGCACGTGTTTGCTTGAGTTCACTCCAGCCATGGGTGACCACGCCCCCACCCCCACCAAGAGAGTTCAGTCATGTTTAGTCTGTAAATGTTTGAATATAATCAATACTTTTAGTTCTGTTTCATATACAAGGGATTTAGAGTCAAAAACTTTGTTTTTTACGGGTTGTTTTTATTCCCCAGGTTTCTCCCTCTGCTGTCACGAACCAAAGACCCAGGAGACGAGTCAAGTCCACTACATGCCATGTTTTCACTGCTCAATGCTCCGGCTATACACCCAACAGTGGCAACAACCATCTTAGAAATTGTCAGCAACTTGCTCCAGAGCAGCGAAGAGAGAGACAGGGGACACCAGTTGCCCCTGCTTCCTGAGCCGTATGCTTACATACCAGGTAATTTTGTTACTAGAAATGGTGGACTCACTCCCCCCCCCCCAACTATTTGTTATCATCACTCTTGCTACAGTCCATGCTTACATACCAGGTAATTTTGTAAATAGAAATGGTGGACTCACTCTCCCCCCCCCCCCAACTGTTTGTTATCATCATCACTGGTCAAACAATCCATATATTTCTAGGTGCATGCAGATTTTTTGTGTTTTTAAAAAAAAACTTGATTATTGCACTTTTAAACAAATGTAGTTTATTTCCTTTGCTTTGTAAGTTCTCAGGTGCTAATAAAATGAAATGATTTATTTTGCATCAGACACAGATGAAAGAAAGCTGGGGGAAGCCATCTTACTTCCCCACGTTCCCAGAATCCTCAGCTATCTGCAACATTCCTTACGTAAGATGGCTTCAGGATCACTGGGCAAAAAACAAGTGGCCTTCTTGGAGCTCAAAATTTTAGCAAGGTATTTTCCAATAGCTAAATTTTCTTCATCAATCCGTGGCTGGTGTATATCAAAACTTCTGCTCTTTTTTTTTAAATTTTATTTGAGTATGGAATATATGATTATCTTAAAGGTATGTGTGAAATATTTTCTCAGTTGACTGTCTTAAAATAATAATAGAGTTGTGACAGGAGTGTAACAAACAATATTTATAGCCTTATCATGTTTTAAATATTGAAATCATTAGAAGCCAGTGTTGATGATTAAAAAGGTGTGACAAGAAATAATTATTTACAAAAGTAAAATATCTGCCGGCTTGAGGCTCTTAACTTTTGCATTTTACTTGAATACTGGCGAAACATCTTAACTTATTTGATATTTATATCTTGAAATCTGCCCAAACAGCTTCACTAATTTGACATTTATTACTTGAAATCTGGCCAAACAACTGAACTAATTTGACATTTATTACTTGAAATCTGGCCAAACAACTGAACTAATTTGACATTTGTTCATTTGTTTGAAGAGTGAGCACTTTTGTGACTTCCCCCGAGGAATGCAGCATACTGTGTGATCTACTGGTGCCCTTCTTCACCAAGGGATCGCATCTGGCTCAGGTACAGCTCCTGTTTTTATCAACAGAAATCTTTGTTGAACCTTGTACTGTTGTGTAACATCTCAGCAGCTACTTAAGTTCTGTAAATTGGCCTGCAATCCTTGTAAACCACTCACAAGTTTCATTTTCTGTACCACTCATAAATTTCATATTCTGTACCACCCACAAATTTCATCTCAGTACCAGCCACAAGTTTCATCTCGGTGCCACCCACAAGTTTCATTTTCTGTGACACCCACAAATTTCTTCTTCTGTACCAACCACAAATTTCATCTCAGTACAACCCACAAATTTCATCTTCTCTACCACCCACAAATTTCATATTCTGTGCCACCCACAAATTTCATCTAATGTACCACCCACAAATTTCATCTTCTGTACCACCCACAAATTTCATCTATTGTACCACCCACAAATTTCATCTTCTGTACCATCCACAAATTTCATATTCTGTACCACCCACAAATTTCAAATTCTGTACCATCCATAACATTTCATCTTCTTTCAAATCTTCGCTTGAAGTCTCATATTTTTCTGATAATCTTTTAATTCATTGGTTTCAGGACATTGAAGAAAACACATTGGTGTCTTTGACTAATATGATGCAGTACTTGAATAAACCAGAGTCATTTTACAGGTATTTATTTGATCTAATTGTCCAAACTTAACAGCATCTCTCTTATTATACCAGCCAGTGCTTAGGAATTTACACAGATTTGCTTTAGTTTACCAAAATGAGGGGTGATACTGCAATCAGGCTTATAAAAAATTTAATGGATGTTTTGGATTTCACTGCAGCTAAGTTTTTAACTTTTTAGATTTTTTATATTCGTTTCATTTTTGTATTGTATGTCCGTTGAAAAAGGCTCTTTGCCAAAACGTTAGCTGTTTCGTCCTGTCAGGCTAATCCTTACTTTGTTTACGCCTTTTCCATTTAATTTTTTAGTTTACCAAGTGTTACATATTTTTACCAATTTAATGTAACCCTAATGACAATAATTGATATTAAGGTTCACATAGTATTGCTCACCACAACATCATATTCTGTTCCTAGAATTATAGCACAGTTGTTAGTGTTAACATTTTGTCACTGACCACAACATTATATTCTATTTCTAGAACTATAGCACAGTTGTTTTCTACCATTGAACGAAGAGAGTCTCGCGTGTTACTGTGCAAGCTCTTCAGGGTTATTTGTGAAAACAATGAGAAATATAAGACAATATCTGGTCTAGTAGAAAAGGTTAGTACAATTGTGTACAAATATAAGACAATATCTCGTCTAGTAGAAAAGGTTAGTACAATTGTATCCAGATATTATATCTGGTCTTGTAGAAAAGGTTAGTACAATTGTGTACAAATATTAGTCAATATCTCGTCTAGTACAATTGTGTACAAACCTCTGTGTCCATGTTTAGGCAAGAATCCTATTTTAAGCCCTATAAAGATTTTTCTTTCTGAACTGTCACTGAACATAATTTTTAATTAAATGAAACTGCTCATAGTTTTAAGACAATAATAACTCTATCTAATTCTTGGTGGCCTATATTTTAGCATAGATTTATGTACGGCACTTTCATATTTTTTAGTTTTCTCCCTTTAAAGAGCTTTTAAAAAAATATCTGGATTTTTCTGATTTCACATTTATAAAATAACATTTTTTCCTTCTATTCTCTTCTATTTGAACAGTTTTTTTAACTTACAATCCATCAAGAGCTTTAATCTCAATAAATAATGATTATTACATTGGAGCATTTAAATGAATGTCTTAACTTTTAAATGGGAAATTTTATGTTATTTTCTCAATCTCAGTTGAATTCCTGGGACAAGCGTAAAGCTGAAGAGCCTGATTACCTGGCCAGACTAGAGGCTTTCAGCCAGATCAACTCAATGATTTCAGGAGCAGATGAGCCAGACGTCGACACCCTGCTGCCAGTTGTTTACAACTGTTGCCATTTTATTTATGCTGTAAGGCTTTAATCGTCCAGATTAAGCATGAGAGTAAATACCCATATGAAAAAAACAAAATTTTCTTGGAAATTTATGTAGTTTGTATACTTTAAAAAAACATTATCTACAATAAATCAAGTGAAAGAAATCAACTTTCATTCCTATTGTTATGTGCTAAAATTGACTTAAATTTAATATAATGAGATTCACTTGTGCAATAGAAGTCTGAAGATTTTGTCAACTAATCATCTTTGCTTTGACTCTATCAGATTGATGATTTGTCAATCAGAGATAACTCCACCCACTGCCTGCTCACCATAGTAACTAAACTGGCTTCTTCCACTTCTCAAAATGCCAGCAAAGTTTTTAATGTGATCCTAGAGAAAACTCTGGTGCCCCAGGTCAAACTGGGCATTCGGAGTAAATCTGAGGTTGGTACATCTGTGGCCTGAGGTCAAGGGATCTATTATTTAGAATGTAAAAGTAAAACAAAAACTACCAATGTATTGTTGTTTTTTCTCCGGCTGTTAACTGTGTTAAATCTGTTTTTAACAATTGATAACTTTCATTTTATATTCACAAAAATAAAATATTTCCTTTAGTGGCCATTAAAAAATCTTTTATAGATGTTAAATAAACTTCTTAAATGAAAATTCTATCACTAAAAATTTTATTACATTCTGAGGAAAACAGATTAAGAATTCCATACAAATGGACACAATTGTGGCTTTAGCTTTTGTGTAATAAATAATGACATGCAAGTGCTTAACCTTTCAAATTCTGTTTGCCAGGTTGTCCGCCACGAGTTTTTAGCAGTTTTGCAAAGTCTGGTCAAAAACTGCCCTGACCACACAATGTTTACTGGCCTCAAAGATCTCTGTGATAAAGATCCAGAAGCAAACTTTTTTGAGAACATCAGACACATTCAGGTGACAATTGTTAACTTATTTTACATCAGACACATCCAGGTGACAATTGTTAACTTATTTAACATCAGACACATCCAGGTGACAATTGTTAACTTATTTAACTCTTTATGTACCAAAGCGCGGTAATCTGCGGTTTACCGTTTAGTACCAAAGAGCGGTAATGCGCGACTCGATAGAACTCTCTTTAGAAACAAAATTACAGAAAATAAAAACGATTCAGTGCGGGATGAACGATGTTTTCGACTTCCGGCAATGGCGGCTGTTTACCTCGCTAGTGATATCGCTCGATTCGCGATGTTTTTTGGAAGTTTTTACTTTTTTTTTTCGAAGATGCGATTTTGCTATATTTTATTGCTAAAATAATAGTACTAAACTACAGGTAAAAATGGTTTTAAACTCAAAACAGCGTTTCGGATACATAAAATAACCATTCTTATTCTAAAAGATGACGTCAGCATGATTACAATAATAAAAATAAATTTAACGCAATTTTTTAAATTTTATAACCAGTTGATCATCGGGAAATTCTTATGGTACTGAGGCGGAAGTTTTCCGAAAACCTTATGGCACATTAAGAGTTAACATCAGACACATCCAGGTGACAATTGTTAACTTATTTAACATCAGACACATCCAGGTGATAATTCTTATCTTATTTAACATCAGACACATCCAGGTGAAAATTATTAAATTATTTAACATCAGACACATCTAGGTGACAATTATTACTATGACTAAAATATGATCACTGTTTAACTCCTATTATTGCTTAGAGAACCCATTTGTACTGTTTTTACTGATAGCACCCATCCTATGTGGTAACCAACATAGTGGTCAGTTTGTTAGTGAGTGGAACTGAACTAGTGACTTTGAAGTTTAGTGCTTGAAGAATTTAAACTCTTTGTCTGCCCATTTACCATCTTTTGTTTTCGGAAAAACAAATTTTTGTGGTCTTCAAGTTTACACAATGCAATATTAAATTAGATTTAATTATTTCAGATTCACAAACGCTCAAGGGCGCTGCGTAGATTATTTAAGCATCTGAAGGATCACCAATTCCGCACCGAGATTCTCATGTCCTACTTCAACCCACTGGTGCACGCCTTTGTTCTGGACAGTTCTTATTCTGGGCATGCCAATTTACAAGATGCAGCCATTGACCTGTTAGGTGCCATATGCAAGCAGTTGCCATGGCAACAGTATTTGCAGCTCCTTAGATTCTATTTGAAACTGCTACCTAAAAAAGTTGAGCTTCAGAAGCAAATTGTCAGGTTTGTGTTAAGATATTTTTTTAAAAAAAGATATAAAAAATATTTTTACTGGCATTGTTTTAATAGAAATAATTTATTATGTTATTTATTTATCTTATGAAGTCATGAGCCGTTTGTTTACTAATGGTAAAGCATCTGTCCGTCTACGAAAGACGATAGATTTATATTTTTTATTTGCAGCTATATGTGTGGCTGATGAGACCAATCCTTAAGTGGCAGTTACTTCTGCATGTCGCACACACAAATGCAGTGGGGCAGTGTTGCCTGGCCTTCCTTCTCGCTCTTTTTCCAGCTGCTTCTTCCCTAGATTGCTCCTCTGCTCTTAGTGATCCTTCTTTCACTATAGCGTGCCATGTGGTCCTATCCTCAGTCAGGTTTTCCCAGTTTTGTATGTCAATGTTGGCTACTTTCATGTCTCTCCTGCATATGTCCGTGTATCTGAGACATGGCCGACCAACCTAACTTTACCCTTGTGGCCAGCTCGCTGTATAGCACATCTTTTTGTATGCGACCAGTTTGCATTCTCTTGACGTGTCCAAGCCAGCGGAGGCGTCTTTAGCCTAGTATGGCTTAGTTTACTAATATTTATTGGAGAAAAGCAGGAACACTTCACACGAAACTATTGTTTGACATGAGATAGAAAAAAATTAATGCATTTTTTTTTTAAATTTAGATTTGATTTCTTTAATAAAATTCAAGCATTTGTGGGCTTTATAGGTTTAAATTTTTACCGAATGAAGATCTAAATGTTTACTTGAGTGACTTTGAGTGAGACAAATGTCATATTGTGTAGTTTGGTAACACCATTGGAGATGTGTATCTCATCATAACTCTTTATACAGGATCATCGTAGCCTTGCTTGATGCCTTCCATTTTGACCTGACCAACTCAAGCTATCGTATAACATTTGCCCCCAAAGTATTGGAGAATGCCTACAGAGAGGGAGATGAAGGTCCGTATGTATAACAAATAAATGATCTCAACTAAAACTGATTATCCACATATTTAACTCTTAAAGCCCCAAAAGTTTTTCAATAAACTCCGCCTCAGTCCCGTAAGGATTTCCCGTATTACGATCAACCGGTTATGAAATTTAAAAATTTGTGTAAAATCCATTTTTAATATTATTGTCATACCGACTTCATTTTTAAGGCTACGAATGGTTATTTTACGCATCCAAAAAAACGTACTGAGTTTGAAACAATATTTGCCTGTAGTTTAGTACTATTATTTTAGCAATAAAGTATAACGAAAACGTATCTTGGAAGAAAAAAAACCGTTAAAACCACCAAAAAACATCGCGAATCGAGCAATAACACTAGCGCGAGCAACGGCCACCATTGCCGTAAGTCGAATACATCGTTTTTCAAGCATTGAAGAGTTTTTACTTTCCGAGATATCATTTCTAATGAGATTTGTATGTAGGAGCGCATTACGACGCTTTAGGGATAGCGGGAAGAGACACATTACGACGCTTTGCGACTTTAAGAGTTAGAAAAAAATAATTTAACATACAGAATAGGACTGCGATAAAGCTTTTTAATAAAATACACAAATGAATAGTGTGAACAATACAATAAATTATAGCTTTTCTCAATAATGGACTAATACACAATACCTTCAGCATAACAAGTCAATGAACAAAATATTTTAAAATAAAGAAACAAAAATAAGAAATATGGGTGAAATTACTGGACAAAAATAACACAGAGACGTTTACAATAATGAAAACTGATCCACATTTGTTTCACAGGCCTCAGAACAGATTTAAAGTTTTAATATTTCAACATTTTGTTACCGGCTGAACCAAATTTTTCTTCACCAATTGTTGTGAAGTTCAATGCAAAAATGTAGTGGAAATTTAAATTGCCAATAGCTTTGTCCTGAATTATTATTTTTAATTTGCTGTTTGAATTATTTTCAGACATAAAAGATTCTAAGACAGAAGATGAAAGTGTTGTTGAACCAGAGGCAAAGAAAGATGAGACGATGGAAGTTGATGATAACGAGGGCGCTGATAAAGATGAAGATAACATTCTCCCCATGGAACTTGATATACCAAGTGAAGAACTTGATATACCAAGTGAAGAACTTGATATACCAAGTGAAGAACTTGATATACCAAGTGAAGAACTTGTAAAAGATAAAGAAAAAGAGAAAGGCATGGCTGGCCAAGCCCCCAAAATAGAAGGAAAGATTGTATGTTCAGCATCAGCAGCTACAAAGATTCATAAAACCATTGTGATCTCACTGTTACCTCAGTTACACAAGATTATAACGCAAAGGGTAGGTTCTACCATAAAACCATTGTAATCTCACTGTTACCTCAGTTACACAAGATTATAACGCAAAGGGTAGGCTCTACCATAAAACCATCGTAATCTCTCAGTTACACAAGATTATAACCCAAAGGGTAGGTGCTACTCAAAAACTCAACTTTATCTAAAATGAGGTGCCTGGAAGCATGGTGTTAACTTATCTTATATTGAAAACCAAAAGAAAAAACAAAAAAATTTAATTAATATTTTTGACTTAGTACATTTGAGATTGAGTCATATTTTTGTTTGTATATATCAATGATATTCCAATGTAAACTTCCAGGCTAAAAGTGATGACCAACATAAACTGGTCAAGTCCAAGTATCCTGAAGATGAGGAAATTCTCCGTGTACCAATTGCCCTTGCTATGATAAAACTCTTGCAGAATCTTCCCAAAGGAACTTTAGAGAATAGATTGCCAGGGTAAATATGAAAATGTGCCATTTTGTTCTTTGAGGGTGACACTGTACTCTTTTTTTATTTCTTGCAGATAAATAATAAGCTTTTTAATTATCACCAAATAATTGCTTTCAATATCTAAAAATTGGATTTTACCATTCTATATTTTACATAATGTTATATATATTTTTTAATTCTCTTTATATTATCAGCATTCTTCTCAAAATCTGCAATTTCCTTCGCTGTCGCTCTCGAGATATTCGCACAACTGCAAGAGAAACCCTTGAAAAGGCCGCTTTATCTCTCGGGGCTAGGTTCTTTCCCTTTATAGTTAGAGAAATGAAATCAATTCTCACAAGAGGTTATCAGGTTAGTATTTACAATATTAACAGTGTGCCTAAAAACTAGATCAGAATGACATCCAAAAAGTGAAACTTTAAAACTATCTCTGCTCAATTATAATTTTTTTTATTTCTTAAAGTAATATTTTGCTTGTTAGAACGAAATGAGAATACAAAAACAAAGCTAGTCCTTATCTAACAAACCCAGTCCTTAGCTAACAAACCTAGTCCTTATCTAACAAACCTAGTCCTTATGCAACAAAAGAGATATTGTTGAAAGTACAAAATTACGCATCCGGTCAAAACAGCGACAGTCAAAACAGCGACGGTCATAACAGCGACTTCAAAACAGCGACTGTGTCAAAACAGCGACGGTCAAAACAGCGATGGTCAAAATAGCGACTGTATCAAAACAGCGACTGTATCAAAATAGCGACTTTTTTCTTTTGCTTGTGATAATGCAGATTTTTTGTAGAGAAGGGACAATATAAAATTTAAAATAATCAACTGGAGGTTTGTATAAATAAATGTTGGTGTGGTGTTTTAAAGAGTGTATACACAGTTTCAGGACACATTTAAAAGAAAATTCAAAAATAAAATTATAACTGTTATTACTTTAGTCATATGTATTGTGCAGAAATCTCGATAGAGACTAGCAAACATAGATTCAATCGATTTATTGAGGGGGTTTGTGGTGGGAGGGGCAGAGACAGTTTGACTACAGAACTTTTTGATCCTCGGATGTTTCGACCCTCGTTTTTACTTCGCCAATAATTGTTTTTTTTTCTTCTAGTTTTTAAAAATAAAAATAATAGGGTTTAATATTAGATCTTTCCAAATCTATCCAACTCCTTCACCACTCCAATCCGATATCATTGGATAATAAAAAGGCAATGTGTTCAGATAATCCTTTTTAAGGTACCTACATTCTTTCAGCCAACAATCTCTTTGTTTACCTTCTCCATAACAGGCGGTCCGTGGTCGCCACTTTGTCTAGCCTTCGTAACATGCCATTGTGTAACCATCGGACAGTCGACCACGTGCCGTTTCGACAAGGGGGCTTTAATTTTTTAAAAATCTGGCAGGGCAACCATTATAAACGGGGTGGAGAGATCAATTGAAGTCTACCGAGACCAGGCACTGTTCGTTGGCTGGCCCATGTTACATCAGGACATGTTACAAGGGCTAGACTAAGCGACGACCACAGGTCAACGTTTTCTGGCGAGATTTATGGGAAATGTAAATAAAATGACTGGGGGTAGAGTGAATCTATGTACTTTACCTGACCACGTGACTTTTTTATTGTCCGATTACATCGGATCGGGTGTGCTTAATTGGACGTTGAAAAGGATACCGGGTATATATACATGCTCGCAAACAACAGGCTGTTGATGATTTACTAAATTTTCTATTTAAATCATTTATGCATCATGTAGTTAAGACAAATTAAATGTTATTAATTCTTTGTTAATATAATTTTATTTTCCCTGAGTAGTTTTTTTTTTTTATATTTTTTTATTTGAATAAATGAGTGTATACGTAGCCTCAGTGAATTGATTTAAATTTTATTTTAAACAAAACTTTTAATTTCAATAAATACTTTATCAAAATGAGATATAATTTAAATAACCTTCATCTTTTCTATTCTGTTTTAAATCTTCCTTTTAATTCATTTTATATATTATGGAGCTAAGACAAATTAAATGTTATTTATAATTTTTTGTTGATACAATTTTATTTCACTCACCAGCTGTTTGTATATGAATAAGTGCATATGTATGTAGCATATACTAATCTGCGTCATTAATTGCTTTTAAATTTTATTTCAATCAAAATTTATAATTTTCATTAAATACTTCATCAAAATGTTGCTATTGTTTTAGGTTTNAGTCGCTGTTTTGATACAGTCGCTGTTTTGATACAGTCGCTGTTTTGATACAGTCGCTGTTTTGACTGTCGCTGTTTTGACACAGTCGCCGTTTTGACACAGTCGCTGTTTTGAAGTCGCTGTTATGACTGTCGCTGTTTTGACTGTCGCTGTTTTGAACCCGTGCCACAAAATTATATTTTGTTCAGCTTTACGAATTGTGATTCCATTGAACTTTTATCTTTCAGCTCCATATACTCAGCTTTACCACTCACCATCTGCTCAAGTCTCTGGCCAAGGTTGTCAGCCCGGGTGACCTTGACCCTGCTCTCTCAAGTGTCCAGGAGGTTTTCTACCCTGAACTGTTTGGCCAGGTTGCTGAGGAGAAAGATGTGGCTGCCATCAAGGCCAAATATTTTGAGGCCAAGTTCGTCAAAGGTTACGATGCGTACGGCCTGATGGCCAGGTGTATCTCGGCAGCTTGTTTAAATCAACTTGTCCAGCCCATCAGAGGTGTAAGTCGGCAAATGTTATATCGATGTATGCTTGTATTAAGTAATGTTCATTCCATTTAATTTTGTCAAAACATTTATACCCATTCCCCTCTCGTAATATATCATCATTTTAAAAATTTATATTATGTTCTTATTATGTTTAAATCTTGTTCACATGTTTCACTGATCCAACCCAAATCCTGTGGACATATGTCAGCATCTTCCCAAATTATTTGCCAGGTTTTAGAAAGCACTCACAGTTCCCGTACCGCCAACAAAGCCGAGATGCTGCTGAGGAAAGTGGCAGACGGCCTGATGGCAAACACGAGCATCCCTCTACAGACGATGATGGTCTTCATCAACTCACTGACAGCCAAACTGATGGCTGAAACTATGGCTGCCAAGAAGTTTGTATTCTTTTAAGTTTGTCAACCTTACCTCTGTACCTTAGCTGAATAAAATAAGTCTTTTTTAAACATTATAAATGATAATTTTAATGATTTAATGATGTTTAGTTATAATGATGATTTTAAAGAAAAACGTTAGATAAGTTTTTCAAGGTAAGGGTTAGATAAGTTTTGAAGATAAGGGTTAGATAAGTTTTGAAGATAAGGGTTAGATAAGTTTTGAAGATAAGGGCTAGATAAGTTTTGAAGATTAGGGCTAGATAAGTTTTGAAGGTAAGGGCTAGATAAGTTTTGAAGGTAAGGGTTAGATAAGTTTTGAAGATAAGGATTAGATAAATTTTGAAGATAAGGATTAGATAAGTTTTGAAGGTAAGGGTTAGATAAGTTTTAAAGATAAGGGTTAGATAAGTTTTGAAGATAAGGGTTAGATAAGTTTTGAAGGTAAGGGTTAGATAAGTTTTGAAGATAAGGGTTAGATACGTTTTGAAGATAAGGGTTAGATATGTTTTGAAGATAAGGGTTAGATAAGTTTTGAAGGTAAGGGTTAGATAAGTATTGAAGATAAGGGCTAGATAAGTTTTGAAGATAAGGGTTAGATAAGTTTTGAAGATAAGGGTTAGATAAGTTTTGAAAATAAGTGTTAGATAAGTTTTGAAGGTAAGGGCTAGATAAGTTTTGAAGATAAGGGTTATATAAGTTTTGAAGATAACGGTGCAGTGAGCAAATAGTGAGCTCGCATGTACTATGAACCCTAGAAGAAGTCATCATCATAATAAAGTATCAATAACAAGCAATGACTAAGCTGTTTTGATATTTCTGCTGTACCCAATAAGTATCTTATCTTCTAACAGCCCCAAAGTGGAGGCAGGGAGTGAAGAGAAGCCTCTAACCAGGGTGCCAGAGAGTTGCTATCTCTTGCCTCAGGCTACACCACGTGGTGGATTGAAACCCAAAGCTGATAAGAAAACAAATATTCACATTTTGATTGAGTTTGGCTTACAGGTAATTGTGCCAAGTACAACTAAGAAAAACATAAGACTGAATATTAATGGGGTCCTTGATGTTAACATTTGTTTCAAATCTTTTCTCCTCTTTTGTTTAGCTTGGCCCCTTAAATTTTCAAAACATTAAGTGAAGCTTTTTATGTAAAATCTGTGCACCTACCTTGTGACATTAAGATTATTTTGACAGACCTGTATTTGTGTTAACCTGTTGTCTTTTAAAACTAATTTTTGCTACCTTTTCCAGCTGTTGAACATGTGCCTAAGGAAGCCCTTGTTGTTACCTACAGAACTTTTCCACTTACAACTTCTGGACCCTCTAGTACCTGCCATCAGGGACTGTCTGGGTGACAGTCATGTCAAAGTAATGAACCTAACCAACTAATATTTGAATTCTTGACCCATTGCTCATTGCTTCTCAAGACTTTGAAACATGAAAGATTAATACAATGATTTTGGGGCCTTAGTTATTCCTATCAATGTTTATACTTAACCAAAAATAGATTCCAGAACTGAAGACATCTTGTCAGTATCCATAATTATTTGCTGTCAATTTATTTTTACCTAGACCAGTGCCATGGCCATGAGAGTTCTCTCTTGGCTCCTGAAGTTTCCTCTTCCATCAATGAAAGAAAACATAGAAAAGATTGCACACGGGATGTTTGTTGTTCTTCAGAATTATGCTGGTGCTGCCACTGCCAAGGGAGGCAATCAAGAACTCATCTCTATGTGTTTTAAGGTTGGAATTTTTAGCGCATTTTCGAGAAGTCGAAATGCGCTATTGTATCCGTTCTGTCCGTCCGTCCGTCTGTCATCACCCTCGATCTCAGCATCCATAAGTCCTAGAGCCATGATGTATATATGTTTTTTTGTGTGTCCTGACCTGCCATTTGTGCATCAACACTCAGTTACTCGATCCGACCTCTTGTAGTGGCAGTAGAGCTCCTGGAAGTATGAAAGTCCTAGACCCATGATGTATATCACAAGAGTTCCTACCACCTCCAACACACAAGAATTCCTACCACCACCAACACACAAGAGTTCCTAAAAATTCATAAAAATATGTCTAAAATCTAAACACAATTACTGATAACTACATAATGCTGATATCTAACATAAGTACTGATACATAATACGAAAATGCGCTAACACGTCCTGAGTCCAAAAAGGGACCAGGCTTAACATGATTTTTTTATCTTTAGCATATTTGAACAGTCACATTTACTTTTGACAACTTTTTAAAAATTATAGTAAAATTTGTTATAAAAAATTAGGCTGCTATTACAGGCATTAAAATAGTTTAAAGAGCCTACTTTAAAAAAAGATATTCTAAAAACTTATATTTTTTTAATTTAATGGAATGTTTTGTTTTTTTCAATAGTCCATTTCAAACTTAAAATTACATATATTGTCAGCACTACTAACATTGTCATTATCCTATATTAACAATAAATGTTCATGTGGCTATACTAACAATAAATTCTGGACTATTCTACAGGCTGTAACTTGCTTGGTGAGAGATGTCAGCTACTACCAGATTACCACTGACCAACTTCAAGTGTTGCTGACCTACTGTGAGGAAGACCTTTACAACTACTCTAGACAAAGTACAGCCTTCAATCTTGTCAGGGTGAGTTGGTTAATTAAGGGAATATTTCATGTTTAGACATCTCAGAAATCTAGCACAAGTTTAGTTTTAATACTGTATTCTTGCATTAAAAATATTGGGTATTTTTCAGGCCATTTTGTCTCGAAAGCTGGATGTCCCCCAACTGCACGAGGTCGTGTCTAAATTATTTGAGATGTCAATTACAGGGAGCTCACCCAATGTCAGGCTTCAGTCACGACAAGTAAGTTGTTTAGAAGCTAATCAAAATCTGTCTCACCTTTAATATTTAAGTGATAGATGAATAATGGATAAACACCCTTAACATTTAAGTGATAGATGAATAATGGATAAACACCTTTAATATTTAAGTGATAGATGAAAAATGGATAAACACCTTTAATATTTAAGTGATAGATGAAAAATGGATAAACACCCTTAACATTTAAGTGATAGATGAATAATGGATAAACACCCTTAACATTTAAGTGATAGATGAATAATGGATAAATTGTTCATCAGCTAATGCTACTGATTTTACAAATTGGCAATTTTGAATTTATTTACCTTAACTATTTTTAACTCTTAAAGTCGCAAAGCGTCGTAATGCGTCTCTTCCCGCTATCCCTAAAGCGTCGTAATGCGTCCCTAGATACAAATCTCGTTAGAAATGAGATCTCGGCAAGTAAAAACTCTTCAATGCTTGAAAAACGGTGTATTTGACTTCCGGCAATGGCGGCCGATGCTGGCACTAGTGTTATCGCTCGATTCGAGATGTTTTTCGGTAGTTTTAACGGGTTTTTTTTCGAAGATACGTTTTTGTTATACTTTATTACTAAAATAATAGTACTAAACTACAGGTAAATATTGTTTCAAACTCAGTACGGTCTTTTGGATGCGTAAAATAGCCATTCTTAGCCTTAAAAATGAAGTCAGTATGACAATAATATTATAAATGGATTTTACGCAAATTTTTTAATTTCATAACCGGTTGATCGTAATACGGGAAATCCTTACGGGACTGAGGCGGAAGTTTTCCAAAAACCTTATGGCACTTTAAGAGTTAATATATATTTTTTATTAACTCAATATGACAGTTAAACTAATGAATAGTTGTTTTTTTTTTATATCTTTAAAGATTGTACAGAATTAGATGTGTTTAAACATTTTTAAACAAGCAAGTAATTTGAGTAAATGTTTTATTTTTATTTTAAAAAAAAATAATGTTTAAATCACTGTTAAAATCATTTGATCTTTATCAACTTTGTGTTAATTTTACTTAGGTCATTCTGTTCTACCTAATGAATTATCCTTTGGGAAAAGTGATGAGGAAAAAGTTGTATTTCTACATTGATCACTTGGAGTATGAGATGGAAGATGGCAGAGAGTCAGCTGTGGAAATGATGATATCAATGTTCACAAGTTTCCCTAAAGTATGTTTTGAAATGATGATATCAATGTTCACAAGTTTCCCTAAAGTAT
>MUZC01004424.1:221723-242403 GCA_002072015.1 Radix auricularia | reverse complement strand
TGAATTCCTTGTTTCGTCTTGCCTTAGTGTTATCTGTGGTGTGTTATAGTTCCTGGAAGTAGTCTGTCTGTGGTGTGTTATAGTTCCTGGAAGTTGTCTGTGGTGTGTTATAGTTCCTGGAAGTAGTCTGTCTGTGGTGTGTTATAGTTCCTGGAAGTTGTCTGTCTGTGGTGTGCTATTGTTCCTGGAAGTAGTCTGTCTGTGGTGTGTTATAGTTCCTGGAAGTTGTCTGTGGTGTGTTATAGTTCCTGGAAGAAGTCTGTCTGGTGTGTTAATGGTCCTGGAAGTAGTCTGTCTGTGGTGTGTTATAGTTCCTGGAAGTAGTCTGTCTGTGGTGTGTTATAGTTCCTGGAAGTAGTCTGTCTGTGGTGTGTTATAGTTCCTGGAAGAAGTCTGTCTGTGGTGTGTTATTGTTCCTGGAAGTGAAAGTAGTCTGTCTGTGGTGTGTTATAGTTCCTGGAAGAAGTCTGTCTGTGGTGTGTTATTGTTCCTGGAAGTAGTCTATCTGTGGTGTGTTAATGGTCCTGGAAGTTGTCTGTCTGTGGTGTGCTATTGTTCCTGGAAGTAGTCTGTCTGTGGTGTGTTATAGTTCCTGGAAGTAGTCTGTCTGTGGTGTGTTATAGTTCCTGCAAGTAGTCTGTCTGTGTTGTGTTATAGTTCCTGCAAGTAGTCCGTCTGTGGTGTGTTATAGTTCCTGCAAGTAGTCTGTCTGTGGTGTGCTATGGTTCCTGCAAGTAGTCTGTCTGTGGTGTGCTATTGTTCCTGGAAGTAGTCTGTCTGTGGTGTGTTATTGTTCCTGGAAGTAGTCTGTCTGTGGTGTGTTATAGTTCCTGCAAGTAGTCTGTCTGTGGTGTGTTATGGTTCCTGGAAGTAGTCTGTCTGTGGTGTGTTATGGTTCCTGGAAGTAGTCTGTCTGTGGTGTGTTATAGTTCCAGGAAGTAGTCTGTCTGTGGTGTGTTATAGTTCCTGGAAGTAGTCTGTCTGTGGTGTGTTATAGTTCCTGCAAGTAGTCTGTCTGTGGTGTGTTATGGTTCCTGCAAGTAGTCTGTCTGTGGTGTGTTATAGTTCCTGGAAGTAGTCTGTCTGTGTTGTGTTATAGTTCCTGGAAGTAGTCTGTCTGTGGTGTGTTATTGTTCCTGAAAGTGAAAGTAGTCTGTCTGTGGTGTGGTCTGTTGTCTGCTGGAAAATTTACATGAAAATGTCATAATTTTGCTAATTAAAAACCTTTATGTGACATAATAATTCAGCTGTATTGATAGATTGTTAATGAGGTTTTTCCAAATGAAATAAATGATGTAAATAATGTTGTACAGTGTTTTTCAGAATAAAAATCACTTCATGCACATGTTTCCAAATGTTTTTTATTTACATTTGAATAGAGCACATTTAACACAAGTCAATTATACCATTGACCTTTCTGCCATCATCGTCACTGGCACTACAGCCCATTTGGTGCCTGGCGTGCGAAGTTACACTCCTTTAATTAGACTAATCATCATCACTGGCACTACAGCCCATTTTATGCCTGGTGTGCGAGGTTACACTCCTTTAATTCCATGTCCCTCTGGCCCTTAGCTGTTGTTGGACCTTGACCATATTATCCAAGTCTTGGTCAACCTACTTCAAACTACTTGCCTTCTTCAACATCATGGTTTCTGTCAATAGATCACCTTTGATGCTCTGCAGAATGACATTCCTTCAGAGCAGAGTGATCTGCTGATTGTCCGCATGTAGATAATTAGTATAGAGTATAAGTATGCTAGTAAAAGCATAAAATGTGAATTCCTTGTTTCGTCTTGCCTTAGTGTTATATCATAATGTATAATAATTATACAAATGTTTAACCTCTTGATATAATTGTACTTCAAAAGATTCTTAACATAACATTTCTGAAAAAATAATCTACAAATTTCCTAATAAATATTGGTGAGACTACAATCAGGCTTATAATAAGTATATATGTCAATAATGTCATGCAAACGTTTTGTCACGTCTTGTCAGGCTCCTACTTTAGTTTGCATGACATTTATCCACTACTTTCCTATCCTATCTCAAATATAAGAATAAGAGACCGTTTTAAAAAAGAAAAAGAATTGTTGGACAAAATGATTTTTAAGCTAAAGATTGAAATTCCGGACCCATTAAAATAGTCTTTTTTTTTGTGTGTTCAAATTTCATGTAACTTTACATCTTGGCGGAAAACTATACCTCTAAATATGACTCATTTCTGTGTACGGAGCCGTAGTCGCTGAATATTTTAAAATAGAAACAAATGAATAGCTGTTAAAAATAGAAACATACGTTCCGGATTTTCACTCTATTGTGCAACTCTGCCATGCTATATAAACGGCGTTTGCTCTTGATAGTAAGTCGCGGATACACTTGGTAGATTTAATACTGCCTAGGTGATAACTTATCTTGTGGTAAAATTTGAACAGTGATTCTTTCTTTCTACTTACTTTCACTAGCGAATAATTTTCTTTCAAGTTAATTATTACATGTTACTCTTTTTTTTTCTTACTTACTTCTCACATTTAAACATAAAGCCTACTCATGCATAGACTTACAGACCTTTTATTTGATTTAAAAAAAAAAAATTATTTAGACGTCTGTAAACGGAAAAAAAAAGCATCATATCTAATTCGATTCGCATTTTGTTAATAATCTACAGCTCGCTAAGAACACGGCAATTTTTCAAGAATTAAGTTTTACATAAATCTGCTGTGTACAGACTGAGTCTTAGTGCTTGACATACTTCTACTAGTCGACATTTAACAAAGTCTTCCTTTTAAAACAATGACGTCTTTTGACCATGAGTTCACAACCAGGCCATCACAACTTGGAGTCAGTGACGCACTCAGACTCTGCACAGACACCACGGATATTGACGTCATCATTGATCTGACCAGACATTCCAGTCCTCAGGTGAGCAAACACCACCAAACAATGCAACACCCTATGACCACAATAAACATCTCTGATCACCGTTCACTTTGTTCATTAATTCACTGAATCAGGGGCCATCCATAAAGTACGTCACGCTCCAGAAGGGGGGTGTAAGAAAGAGTGACAACGGGAGGGAGGGGGGTCCGGCCATGTGTAACGTTGCGGTGTTTTATATTAAATTTTAATTATTTTGTTATTTTTAAAAAAGTTTTGTTTTTTTTCGAAAGTGTGGCGTACTTTAGGGAGGGGTCCACGATGTGTGACAGGGGAAGGGATGAGTTAAAATTGTCAAAAATAGCGTGACTTACTTTATGAACGGCCCCACAGCCCTAAAATATACCAGCACCGGGTGGCATTCCAGCAGCTGAGAGTTTGAATGTTAAATATCTGGCAATATTTGTACTGTTGTGAAAGAGTAATTATGCACCCACTCTTCATGACATTACTGACAGCAAGGGCATTTTGTTATGTAGCGTGGGGATCAGGAAATTTCATTTATCTTAGCAGTAGACGTGGTGGTCGAGAGGTAGCGCTCTCGACTGTCATACCGATGGTCATGGGTTCGAATCCACACGAAGGTGAGGATTTGTTCTCGCGGCCTGAGGAGTCCCCGAGCTCCGAATGGGCACCTAACTAGACAATAGTTAGGCGGCTGGGGTAATGCGTGGAACCCCTATAGCCGTGGCCTGTGACCGCTGCATCACTTGCCAACAGATCATCTCTCATGGTCTGTGGACGCAATTATCTTCTGCATAGAAGGAGCGTCTGTATATCTAATCTAAGAAAATAAATTACGTGTCCTGTTGTTAAACGGGTTAGTTTTGAAGTTTAAAATGTTGTTTGGTACAGAAATGTTAAATAATATAACGAAATTATGTTTACTGATCATTTAAAGAATACTATCTTAACATTTTCAACCCAGTTAGCAACACAAGAACCATTGTCTGGAACATCTTACCACTTTTAAGACAGATGACTTTGTAAAACTATGCATACCCTTTTCAAAAGCGCTCCAGAATATTTCCAAAAGTAATTGATGTACAAAAGCGCGCATACTTAAAATATGCTCGAAAATACTGTATTGAATGTCACTCGAAATAAATTAGTCTATAGATTTTTGCTCTTTACCTTTAAACATTTAAATATTTACAAATCTTCTTATCCATACATTCTCCAGCATGCGTTTGTTTATCCACCGTGGATGAATCACAAAGACACACCCACCAGAATCAGAAACATGTCAGATATCCTTTAAGATTACGTCATCTCGTGGCATACAACATCGCACGACTTTAAAAATAATTATATAGATCTACTGCCCCCTCCTCCACCCCATCTCTTACAGTCATTATGCTATGATATTTCATGCTAAGAGTTGCAACTGTTGGAAAATATTTGAAAGATCTTTGCCTCCTTTAAACATTGTTGCCACTAATTCACTTACATAAATGTTCAGCAATGATCGCACAAGACTATATGCACTTTTTTATTTTAAATAATCTGTCTACTTTAGGTATTGGAACGTTTTTCTGATATGATCATCTAGCGCTTGCGTTATTTATTTAACACTACAACTTGATAATTGATAGATCATTAGAGAGTCAACGAATCAGAGTGTGAGTGAAACTGAGTGACTCAGTGAGTGAGTGAAACTGGGTGAATCATTTACGAGGGCTCCAATAGTTATAAAATATTAAGTTTGTAATTAAGTAATCCTGGAAAATATTTTTTTTAAAGTTTTAAAGTTTCCTTTTACAACTCTAGTGCCCATACAACTTAAGTCACGTGATTAAAATTCAGAAGTCAAGTACTGTAAACTAGCTTACAGCAGTACCTGTAATTCAGTATAACGGTTTTTCTCTTCCCTGCAGGTGAGACAAAGAGCCCTCCGTGAGATGTGTCCGTGTCGCGTTCAAAAGGACATCACGGATTTCTGGAACCGTGTATTTGAAATGTTGCAAGACGTGGATGAAAACGTCAGGTGAGTAGACAAACAACAACGTCATGCAGAGTTGTCTTTTTGTTGTAAAAAATGACGTCATTGGCAATTTGTGTCCTTAAATACACCACATTAAAATATTCGCCCTTTATTTAGACCTATATATTACTAACAGCAAACTAATTATTTTATTAACTGTCAAATGTGCCCAAAATGTGCTTATTACAGCAATTTTTTTAGATCTACTGCTAACAATATATTTAAAAAAAGAAAGAAAGAAAGAAAGAAATAAGAAATATTAAATTACAAGGTTCAGATTACATAAGTTCACATAATTGTAAGCTTCATTCTTTTCAAATTGTTAACAAATTATTTTAGGGATAATGTTATCAAAGAACACATAATATATAGCAGAATAGTTAACCACCTTGACAAATATAATGCCCTATGCCCACACCAACATGGCTTTAGAAAGAACAGATCATGTGAAACACAATTGATAGGTCTAATAGATGATCTATCAAAAGGCTTAGATAATAATGATCAAATAGATACAATATTACTAGACTTCTCAAAAGCATTTGACAAAGTACACCACCTTAGTTTACTTAAAAAAACTTAAACACTTTGGAATCTCAGGTCCCTTACATCACTGGTTCCAAGATTTCCTATTGGGTAGGGAGCAAACTGTAATAATTAATGGATCTAAATCTACACCAATAAATGTTAACTCAGGAGTTCCACAAGGAACTGTCCTAGGTCCCTTACTATTTTTAATTTATATGAATGACTTACCCAACAATATCTCAACGGGAACTAAAATTAGGTTATTTGCTGATGATTGTATAATCTATAGAACAATCAAGTCAGAACAAGATAGCAAAATTTTACAAAAAGACTTAGATGAATTAATAAAATGGGAAACTAACTGGAGTAATGCCTTCCACCCAGAAAAATGTCAACTGCTAAGAGTAACAAAGAAAAAGAAACAAATAAATTCAAAATACTTCATCCATGGAAAAGAACTAACCCAAACTAAAGATACAAAATACTTAGGAGTCATAATAAATGAGAAACTATCTTGGAATCCCCATGTCAATGAAGTTATTAAAAAATCAAACAAAACCTTAGGCTTTATAAAAAGAAACTTTTACAAATGTAACAAAGATGCTACAAATGTAACTAAAATGCTACCTCAACCTGGTGAGATCTATACTAGAATATGCATCTTCTGTATGGGACCCATCCACCAAAGAAAATATTGATAAGTTAGAACAAGTCCAAAAAAGAGCTGCCAGATTCATTACTGGAGAATATTCAAAACTGACAAGAGTAACACCATTAGTTAAATCATTAAACCTTGAAACACTAGAGGATAGAAGAACCAAGAGTAAATTAGTAATTATACATAAGGCCATTAATTCTAATTTAGAAATACAACACAAGATAACTTAATACAACCCTCAGATAGACATAAAGATAAAAAACACTTTTCTTATTCCATATGCCATATGCAAGAACATACACACATACAAGTTTTCTTTCTTTCCGTCCGGTATTCGGGCGTGGAATGGGTTGCCTGAAGAAACCAGGAAAGCCAACACTTAATCATCATTTAAAACTCTAGTAAGAACACAGGACTAAACACAAACCATAAAAATACGTAGGACGCAATAATCTTCTGTACAGAAGGAGCGTCTGTAACATATAAGACATATAAGATAAGATGTGTATGGCCGATGTTTGTCTACTTGCAGGTATCAAGTTCTCCACACACTCTGTGACGGCAGTCCCGTACATTTAGAAAACGAAATAGCCGAGGCACTGGACGTCTTCAATAGAGACCCAAGTCCTAAAATACGAAGACAAGCTCACCGCGCTCTGACGTCATACAGGCGTACGGGGAAATGGAATATCTTATAGTTAGGGGGCAGCGCTCTGACGTCTTACAGGCGTACGGGGAAATGGAATATCTTATAGTTAGGGGGCAGCGCTCTGACGTCATACAGGCGTACGGGGAAATGGAATATCTTATAGTTAGTGGGCAGCGCTTCATTTTAACCTCTTTGTCTGGCTCTTAACACACGTCCCAACCCAACTCCCAAACTACCTCTCAACCCACCTCCCAACCTACCTCCCTACCTACCTTCTAAATTACCTCCCAACTCACCTCCCAACCCACCTCCCAACCTACCTCTCTACCTACCTACAAACACACATCCCATCCTAACTCCCAATCCACCTCCATCTTTTTATTGTTTAATTATTTTTTTAAAGTTTTTTTTAATGTTAGTATAATGAACAAAAACATTGAACGTTTAATTATGTTATTTTTAAAAAAAAGCAAAAAAACAAACAAACAAACTTTTACATGTTCACATGTAACATAAAACTTTTGATACGATTTTTTAAAAGTTAATTTTACTACATTTTGACTTGTTTTATTTATGTGACAATACAAAATGAAGAAATAAAAATTCATTGTTTACATTTATTTTTATTCAACATTTATTTCGTTGTTTATTTCTTTGTTGTAAAATCTGTAGGCTCTTCTCAGTTTTGTTTGTCTTCGTGTTTTCGTTTAAATCTTTCACATAGAGGACCCCACCATTAGTGAAACTTCAGTGGTCATTTAGTGAGACTCATTCCAATTATGGCGTAATACGTCTGCGTCATTGTGTACGGGGAAAACGGCAAAGAGGTCGAAAAAGTTGTTTTAAAAAATATATTTGTTCACTCTACTTGTCCAGGTCAAAGCCAAGGCAAAAGGTCACATTGATTTAACAGAGATGTTTAAAATTTTAAAAGTAACTTTTTTTTTCTATTGTTGGAAATGTTAATATTACAATTTTAGTGCTGATACATAATATCAAAGATTTTTAAAATTGTATCTATTCATATCTAACACCATCCCTATCCTCCACTGACCGCTGGTTCGTTAACAGTTGTTAACTCATATGTTTGTACTACTAACACTCATATAAAACCAGCAAGAATGTAATTCTGAATTAAACTTAATAGTTAATTTATTTTGAAATAATAATAGAAAAAAAATATATATAATTTTTTAATAGATGAGAAAGTCAAAGAGAGAGAAAACTTTAACATTTCAATATTGTTTTCTTTTTTTCTCTAGTTTTATATCTATAGATTCTGTATGGCAAAGTCTTTAAGTACATCATCAAAGTTAATTTTGCGCAACAAGTCTGCCTATATCATCATCAGATACAAAGAATCAAAACTTTCTAGTTTCATTGTCAATCTACTTAGATTTTGTAAACGTTTCAATTGAGAAAAATAATTGAACAATTAGTGTTACATAAATGCGTAAAGCGATTTCTTCATTTGGAAAAGCACACTCGATGTTCTCTCCAACTATTACTTTGTATAATTCTGCTTGGATGAAAGTGTTTCAGATTTTGATGAACGAAGCTTGTAACGAATATATGAGTGGAATTATTGTAATTAAATATATAAATTATTGTTCAGATCTTCAGAATAAGCATGTATTTGTGCTTCCCACCACTGACATGTTTGTGGTACATCGACCAAACAAGAAAATCGAACTCCTATATTATTATATAACTTTCATCGTCTACTCATATCTCTGTCTCAAGTTTGTTAACAATGGCGTAGAAAGCAGATATATGAAATTTGTCTCTGGCATTCAGAGATACCTCAGGGGCATCACCATTAATGACCGCTGTCTTTCGTTTACGATAACGAGTCAAAGTTGACTGATAATCTACACCTTGTGTTATTTCTTTTGCAGCTTCTTAAAATCTGTCAAATTCAGTCCTAGATTCATGCTAGTGATCTGTTAGTGAGGAATACAAATCAGCACAAGGTTAAAGTTCACGTGCTCATTTTCTTTAAAGCTTGACCTACCCAATGAAAACGTTGAAAAACTTCCTCTCAAAAGACAAGCATGGGAGCAAACTCAATTTCTAACATCTTATTTGCAATGTTTTCCGTTTTTCTTCTGGTGTCCCTTTTCTGTGACTGGTCTTCTTGTAAACATTTTAACGCCTCTATAATATGAGGTCGAATAGCTTAAAATATCTTCAGTTGCAACAGCATGTGCTTCTCATATGGTATCGGAAAGAGGCTTTACTAGCATTCCATTCACAGGGCATCCTTTCAGAATCTTACATCTCTTGGTTGAAGCTGAGAAAAAAGTATAGATCAGTTGCACTGTGTGATAGACGTTTACTGTCTCTAAACAAAAGTCAACGGAACTTCCTACTACCAGATTGAGCAAAATAGCAGCTCAGAATATGTAAACACCAAACTTATTTTCTTCTAGAATTTTTGTCTGCACCCCCTTGTGGCACCCAGACATATTAGCTGCATGATCTGACCTCTGCATTTTGAAAAATCAATATTGCAAACGTCACGTATGTGCTGCTACATTTGCTTAGCCATACCTTTACCGTTGTGACTTTGCAGTACCAAGAAAGTCATAAAGCGCTCAATATACCACATATCGAAGTACAACACTCGGAACCCCCTAGCCCCTATAGTACGTCCCACTTTCGATTTTTTTTTATCAACAAAATAATTAAAATTTATTATGACATGTCTGGCCCTCCCCCATGACACAAAGTGTCGTACTTTTTTACTTACCCTCCCCCCTCTGGAGCATGACGTACTTTATAGAGGGCCACATAACAGACCAAATTTTGTTTTGTTTTGTGAAAAGCGTAGCTTAAAAAACATATAAAACATATCGCCCGATAAGGGACTTGAACCCTTGACCCTCAGATTAAAAGTCTGATGCTCTACCGACTGAGCTAACCGGGCGCTTAAGTAGTTTACAATTATCACTTACCATATTATGTTCCGGTCTGCTATGTAAATTGGGTTCCCCATTCAAACCATGAAACTGTTTTCAACTCAAAGACAAAGTCTTTTCAGAATAAAAACAATTTCTGTACTGTAAATAATAGATTGCACATGACGACGAAATAACGACTGTAACTGTAATAAAATGATAGGAATGTTTTAGTTTATGAGTGAGTGGCAATGTTTTAGACTTAAAGTAAAAGCAGGACATTCTCTCACAACTACAACAAATAGAAATTAGAAATAAATAACCTATCAGGCGTATACATAAATAAAATAAATAATACTAGATGCGACCCGCCGTGTAGCATACGCCGCAGACTTCCTCATCATATATAGTGCAAAGAAAGGGGCGGGGGGGGGGAGAGAAGACACAAACTACATCACGAAGAAATCAGAACAACGCGAATGAACCTCGGGGCTCGGGGGCGAGGATAACTATCGACGCATTGTTGGTCTGGAAACATGTGCACTGCGTTTAGCTATTTACCACCACCCCACCCTGCACCACCCTAGCTTGCCAACCATAAACTGTGATTGGCTGACCCTGGCGAAAGTCATTCGTGAAGCTTACTTGCACTTGTCTTGTGCTTGTTTTTGTTGTATTTATATATACAGATGGGGGATTCAAGTTCTTCTTCGGAATCCGTTCGTTCATTAAAGTATGTTTTGAAATGTGGTTGTACATGTTAATCGGGATAGTGGCAAGGTGATGTCACATCAGTGTGATATGATGGCTGTGAAATTTGACTTAACATACCAACGTCAATAGATGGCACCAGAAAGACATCACGTGTGAGAGGCAAGTGAATTTCGTAAAAGGCCATGATCGGACGGACCGCAGGTATATAGACAAATGTTGACCGGCATTGTACACTTGAATGGAAAAGACGTAAACAAGGTAAGGGTTAGCCTGGCAGGACGTAACAAAACAGCAAACGTTTCGGCAAAAGAGCCTTTTTCAACGGACATACAATGCACAAATAAAACGAATATAAAAAATAAAAATAAGAAACTTAGCTGCGGTGAAATCCAAAGAATCGAAGACCCAGTACCTTACTGACTTACTGGGATTTAAAGCGTTCTATTATATAAATTACCAATTTAGTATTAGTATTATTTTGAATGTGTTTGTTCTTGCATACGGAAAAAGATGAAAAGGTGTTTAATCTGTATGTCTATCTGAGTGTTGTTAAAGTTATCTTTGTGTTGTATTTCTTAATTGGAATTAATTGCTTTATGCATTATTACTACTTTAATTCTGGCTCTTCTATCCTCTGGTCTCAAGTGTTGCGTAGGACGCAATAATCTTCTGAATAGAAGAAGCCTCTGTAATAGATAAGTTGTTAAACGAATGAATTTCTTCTTTATTTATTTTTTTCATTTTTTGTTATAAATATGACACAATTTTGAATAAGTTATGGATGATATGTTAATTAGGATTACGTTAGTTTATGACTTAACCGGAACTACACACTTCAAACAACCAATAGAACTTAGGAACATTCCAGTTATTTAACAATACAATTGAAACATTTTGTAATCGACTATTAATGTAATACACTAAAGAAGCATTTTTAAATATATTATAAATAAATTAATTGATTGTTAACATAATTTGAAATATAACTAAAAGATGGCAAACAAAAATCTTAGAAATATTTTTGAAAGATTAATATTTTTATTTGAATTGATATATGAAAATTAGAATCGATACTTTTAATTTTTAGCGAGTCTTGAATATTATTCCAGTGAAATACAACGTGACGAACAAGGCAATCAAAGATTTACCATGGTGACGCCTTATTTTCTATGATTTATTTAGAATAAAATGATTATATAATCACATTACTTTAAATTTAATGTATTTTTATGTTTTCGTTTATATCACTACCCGTTTCACATGCACATTCACCTGCCATGGTCCATGCGAGTTGAAGCGGCATGCCGGCATGTGAAAAAAAAAATTTCAACTAGAAATAATGACTTTTCAGTTTTCAACAAACCCAGGCCGCCAAGGCCAAAGAATGATGACAGGAAAGCGTGAACTTTCCATCATTTTATTAATATGTAATAACATACATTCAAGTCACACACTTTTTAAGAATGGCAACAATTGGCTTTAATTAAAAAAAGCCTCTAATTTCTCTGTTAAAATCCACGAAGTGTCTGCTTCTACGACAGTTGTCAGTTGTGTCGTAACATCCCTTTGAATCATCTGCTGGTACGACATGTCGTAGCAGCAGTTTCCTGGCTATTTCTACAACATGTAACGCTAGCAACATTCCGTCGAATCGTCTGCTGTACTGTTACTTCATGTCAGAGCAGCAGTTTCCTGGCAACCACTACTACATGTCGTTACGCTAGCAACATACTAAAATCTAGTTTTTGTGATAATTTTCATTAAATATCACAGATTCTGTAATGCAGTTTCAGTATATATATTTATCATTTATTTAAGATAATAATTTTTTAATGCCAGTCTAGGCCCTGACCTTGCGGCCTGCTTGTAAGTTGTAAACTAAAATTCAGATAGTTTATTTCCCACTAACCTAGGCCTAGGGCTTGGGGTCAAACCATTCCCTTGCATTGAGTCATTGTGTGTCATTGTTACTGTTACTTATTGTACTTTTGCAAGTATACTAGAACTTAGTTAACAAATATTTTGACACAGATGGAATATTTTGTAGGCCGGTGCTGCTCGTCTCGAAGTTCGAGTCATCCAGCATGAATACTAGTCGTCTTGAAGTTTATAAAATGATGTTTATAAAATTGAAGAGTTACAAGTATTCACTACGCCTTTCATTGAACCTCCGATTCTATATTTGCATTCAAACAATCTCTCAAATCTATCACTAAACCTAACCCAAACCCTAAAAACTATCACTAAACCTAACCCAAACCCTAAAAACTATTACTAAACCTAACCCAAACCCTATGACTATGACTTAACGTAACCCTAAAGTCTATCCTTAAACCTAACATCAAAACAAACCATTTTAAAAAAAAATCTTATTCATTATCAATTCATGTTGTATTGTTTTAAAAAAAAAAATTAGGCATCAGTAAGGAATCGAACTGCGGACCTGCGATGTACCGTACTATCTAACAATCAATACGACCACACAGCCACACATACCAATGAATTTTTTAACCTTATAAAAAAAATGTTACCAAGAATAGCAAAAACCAGAAGTGGACAAGCGCGTATGCTCGACTTCGAGACGAGCAGTATCGATGCTTCTTCGAGACGAGCAGCCACTTCGTATTTTGTATGCTTCTTCTACAATAGGCCTTATTAAAATCATACAATTTTAGAGACTTAATACTTTCTGTCTGTCATTCAGGTTTCCCTAAATCCAGTACAAATTTTAAGGTATGGCGCAGAAGAGGAAAAGTCTGAGACAGCAAGAATGGTATGATGTTTTTTCAAATTTCTTTTCATCTTGAGAAAGATATTAATTATTGTGGTATGAATTAATAAACTTCAGGTCCTTTTAATATTATTTATGTGAAATCATTAACTGCAATTGTTCTCTGGAGTAACATAAACCTGTCTGGGCGGGTATTATGGAAAATTAGCTGCTTCCCATACTGCATATGCCTCCTCTCCAGGGGAACGACTTGCGTCAATGCAGCTTGGCGCTATTGGCATCGCAAGAGCTGCCGGAATGTACATAACTTTTATGCATAGACTGTGTAGCCGCTCCATTTCCTGTTTTTTCTTATAAGGTTTACTCCCTTAGCCTTTTGTGGGTAGTGGGTGTAGCTGCAAGGCAGCGGAGGTTTTGAAGTCCGTTAGTTTCCTTCTCCTAGATTAAATATCAGCCAAGATTAGCAAGCCTTATCTACTTGAAGGGAGCTGGGTAAACTCGGGGACCTTGCAAGCACTGAAAGACTGTATGGAGTCATGGTACTGCTACCGCTTAATCACAGCACCTCCCTAAATTCTTAATAATAATGCGACCAATCTCTCTCCTTTTTCTGATCATCCTGGATGTGTAATTACCCTTGAGACTTGCAATTTTAAATTCCTCTAATTCATTTTTCTATTTAATTTAAAAAATCCCATTAGCTCAATAGGAATACTGTTTCTAATTTTTACTTTAGTAGGCTTAGGCATAATTTATGAAAGAAATTGTGCATAGGATATTCTGTTTAAATTAACCATTGGCCTTAGATTCTATTTAATTTAGTTAATTTAGTATTTCAAATAGTTTTGAAAGGGAAAAAGATTTCACTGTTTCTAAATAAAAGTATGAAAATTCTTTTAATGAATCTGTAAGACACCTGTTGATTTTAAGATCAAGGAAAAAAGGAATTAAATGGAATTAAATACATCACCATTATAATTGGCTACCCATATAAGCCCGATTTGATTACAAACTGGCCGTTCTGTGTCACAACTTCTTTTCTGACTCATGCCCTTCATATCTTACTGAACTTTTGTCGGTCTATTCACCAAGTCGTCAGCTACGCTTTTCTGCAGATACACGCATTCTCTGTGTTCCTAAGACAAAAACTAAAACATTTGGCGAAAGGTCATTCTCTTTTTGTGCAGCCAAACAATGGAATTCTCTTCCATTACACATCCGCAGTATTTCAACTGCTAAGTCATTCAAGACTGCACTTAAGACACATCTTTTTAAAATTTATTTTGAAAATAAATGAAACATCATTTCTTTAAATGATTAACGTAGCTGATGTGTAACCTATTGTCATTTATGTAGTGAGAATGATATGAATGTTTTTTTAATTAATGTATGTATTGTTATCTCCATGTAAAGCGCTGTGAGCCCGGCTCATTGCTGGGATACAGCGCTATATAAATTATCATTTTATTATTATTATTATTAATTTATGAATTATAACTATTGAAAATGTTTCTATTTTTTTAGTCTTCCTTTGTTGGTGCCATTGCCATTGGAGATTTAGTGAAAAGCACTTTAGGACCTAAAGGAATGGTAAATTTTTGTTTAAGACATTAACTTCTGTATTGCTAATCTTTAAATGTTGTGTACTGAATGCATTTTTAGGCGTTTTTCGGAAGTTAATTATGAGCAACATTAAAAATGTGTACAATTATAAATAATTTCAATAATACCTGTGCCTCTGATATAATAAATTATGTATAGTTCCAGTCTTCTATTAGATCTTCTTAGGAGTTATGCTTGCAATCCCACTGAAGTTAATATTATTATACTATTGCTGAGAACATTTAATCTTAGGACAAGATTCTACAGACAAGTTCTAATAATGAGACCATCCAAGTAACAAACGATGGTGCAACGATACTTAAGTCAATTGGTGTTGATAATCCAGCTGCCAAAGTGCTTGTTGGTAAGTTAACTTATAAATAAGTCTAGTGAAATCTGACTGTTGACTTACAAGAAGTAGGCTATAAAGATAAATAATAAATGCTTATATGAGGAACAGTAAAATTTACAATGATTGGTTAAACTTAGTCTAATAATTTCCAAATATTAATTAAAAGAAAGAACACATTTTGCTACCAAATTAATAAAATATAATTGTATTTATTTCATGTGTTTATTTTTATTAATTGCCTCCTAATTTTTTAGTGGGAATTGAAAGAATGTTAAAACGAGTGATTTCTTATTCCATTTTAGACATCTCTAAAGTTCAGGATGATGAAGTTGGAGATGGGACGACATCTGTTGTTGTATTGGCTTGTGAATTACTTAAAGTAAGTCATTAACTATTGAATAGAATAAATGTCACTAGTGATTGGATGTTTAGTTCTCAACATGTACTCACTTCTTAATTCTTATGCTTGAATGTTGAATCTAATAATTTGTGATTGGAAGTGGCTGTAATTGTCCACTTTGCATGTTAACCTTGATTACTCTATACTGATTCTTAATTTAACATTCCATAAGTAAAATGATAAAAGTACATAACAAAAATATCAATTATTTTCATCCTATTGTCTAGGTATAGAATTACATAAATAAACAGCTTTTTATTTTTAACAAATGATTTTGACAGAGTTTAAAACTAATGTTGTAATCTTGATTCAACAGGAAGCTGAAGCCTTAGTTTCACTGAAAATTCACCCGCAGACTATCATAAGTGGGTGGAGGAAAGCTGTGGATGCAGCAAGAAAAGCTTTAACCGAAGCTGCTAGGGACAATGGGTAAGTTGTAGGAAATGCCTCATTATTTGTTATTACCTGCTATTATGTGATGGGATATTAGCCCATCTAAATTTTGATATTAAACAAAGAAATATTATAAAGGCTGATCATTGATTGGTTACTGATTTATTTTCTGATGCAGGAGAAGGTGACCCTTGATAATATAAAATCAATATACTTTAACTCATTAGCTCCTGTTGCGACTAAATGCGTCTTTATAGGGGTCCGTACGGATGCGTCCAAATGCGTCTGTTCGCATAGCGACGCACTCTCGCATTTTTAGTTAAAAATAGCATCGAAATCTCGCTTTCCTCGAGACTTCCGGCTTTTGTGTGATTCTACGAGATTTCAATAAAAATTACCAGATGTTTCTATCTTCTTTCACTTTCGATCCATGTGTGTTTTAGTTTGACGCGTCTCTATCGAGTATGTATTCACCCGAGGTGTCGGAAATCGCGATATCGGTCTTTAATCGTCATTATTTCGTAGTGCACGTTATATTATTATTAAACTTAATTCATTCCTGGATGTGTTAATCATTTTATTTTTTAAGATAAATGAATATATTTAGAAAAGAAAAGCATTTTCATCATGAAATCAAAAACTTAACGAAGTTGCTTCCCTTTTGTCCGGAATGTGGAATAGATACGGAAGTAGCCCTTCAGGAGCTATTGAGTTAATAATGTCCTTTCAGAAAATGTACATTTGTTATGGTCTCTGAATTCATTGAGCATGGGATTTTATTTATTTTCCGAGGCAGGAGAGAGTGACCCTTCATATAAAAAAGGAACTGACTTTATTGATAAAACAATTTTATAGTCATTCCATGTTGTAATAAAAAAATTAGCTCTACCAGCAATGGTAATATGGGAGCCCAAAGCTGAGTTGTTCAGTTAAATCTAACCTGGGAAAGGTTGGAGAATATTGAAATTGAGAGGTATCTGGGTGATTTGGCAGCAGAGTTAGTTTTTTTAAGTTTTACAAATAAATATAAAATTATTTTCACTTTATATCTCAAGATACCTTGAATGATGTCCTTTTAGAAAATGTATACTCATTATGATCTTTGAATTCACAGAGCATGGGATTTTATTTATTTTTTAACAGCCAAATGAAAGAATTAAAATAGGGCCTGACACTGTAGAAAACTAATCTTGAGAGTTATATGTTTGATTGAAATATTTAATGAAAACAAAAATCCATTTAATTAGTTTGATGGCTTTTTGTCTTTCTCTTCAGGAAAGATGATGTTAAATTTCGTGAAGATCTGATGAACATTGCAAGAACAACTCTGAGCTCCAAAATTCTTACCCAGCATAAGGATATGTTTGCTAAATTGGCAGTAGCATCTGTTTTAAGACTGAAGGTACTGCGACTTGCTTTACTCAAATAGATTTCATTTTGTAAAATTAAATTCATTTTTATTTCTACTGTTTATTTTTTAAATTGAATGCACATTACCTCTTAAGCTTTCTTGATTTATTTTGAAAATAATTGATTGAGAATTATTTATATCTCTGTTTTGTCATTCCTTAGGGAAGTGGTAATCTTGATGCTATTCAGCTAATCAAGAAATTAGGTGGAAATCTTTCTGATTCTTATCTTGATGAAGGTATCTGTTCTGATGTAGATGTTATTATTTTTAGTATGCATGTTTTACTGATGGATAAAACCAATAATTGTTTTATATAACTTAGGACAGTCTAATGTTCCCATTGGGCAGGCTATGAGAAAGAAAAATATTTTTAAACTGATTGTCCACAATTTTTTTCAGGTTTTCTACTGGACAAGAAAGTAGGTGTTAATCAGCCTAAAAAAATAGAAAATGCAAAGATTTTAATAGCTAACACACCTATGGACACAGATAAAATAAAGGTATATTGAATTAAAGTTTTAAAATATTAACTCTTAAAGTTGCAAAGCGTTGTAATTTCATAACCTGTTGATCGTAAAACAAGAAATCCTTACTGGACTGAGGCGGAAGTTTATTGAAAACCCTTATGCGACTTTAAGAGTTAAGGTTGTTGAGACCACTGGTTTTTGAGCACCGGTTAACCATTATAAAAAAAAACCGGTAAACTGCTAGTCCCAATTTGCCTTATGTTTTGAGAACCAATTAGAGAATGTTTTTGCCTCGTGTTGTCTGATGGTGGCATCAAAGCCTGCTTCCCCCGCTTGCATTCAGCTCTTTTTCACGATGCCCCAGGGGTGCCACCGTTCCGGTTTATTCCATAATTCTGGATTCGTGAAGCTAAATAATTTTTTTTTCCAAATTCGTGAGTTTTTGATTTTGCTCTTTCTGGATTCGCGAGGGTTTTTTCTCACTCTTCCCGGAATTTCTGGATTTCCGAGTTTAGTTTTCAAATTTTGCTTCTGAGTTTTAAAGAAGGGGGGGGAAAGTCATAACACGCGGAAAGCCTTTTCAGTGAGATGCGGACTTGCTATAAATAGAACGGGTACTGTAACCTCTCCCTTCCTTTTGCTACGTTAAAACTATTCAGTGCGGGATAGGAGATGTATTCAACTTCTGTAAATGGCGGTTGCCTTCGCTTGTGTTCATGCCCGGCTCGCGAAGTTCTGTGGTAGTTTTTACTTTTTTTTTTGTTGAAGATATGATTTTACTATACTTTAAAAAAAAAATTGTTCTTAACTACAAGTAAAAATAGTTATAAACTCAAAGACGGTCTTTTAGATAAGTAAAATAACCATTCTTATCTTAAAAGATGAAATCATTATGACAATAATATTATAAATACATTTTTAGCAATTTTTAAAATTTCATAACCAGTTGATCGCAATACGAGAAATTCTTATGGGACTGGGGCGGAAGTTTTTTCGAAAATTTTATGGCGCATTAAGAGTCAATAGTGATGACTTGTTTATTATTTAAGACCGGAATATGGAGCAAGCGATTTGATATCGCTTGCGTTAGTCTTGTATGCTGCCCTGCATCTTAACCGTAACACAACAATAATGAACTCTGGGAAATAAGCTATTACTGGCTTATTGAAGTTACGGTTAACTGTCCAGAACTGAGGACTTGTTAAATGGTTAACTGTTAACAACCTTAATTGATATGAAATATTCATAATTTACAATGAATTTCAACAACAAGTTTTCCATGTTTATTAACAACAAATAAAAAAAAGTATATTCAATGTATGCCTTATATAATTATTAACATGCTGTATTTTAAGACAAATTTTATTTAAAGTTGAAGGATATTTAAAAATTGTTTTCCCACCATGGTTTCCGTTAGGTCTTTGGTTCCAGAGTGCGTGTAGATGCAGTTTCTAAAGTTGCCCAGTTGGAGCTTGCTGAAAAAGAGAAGATGAAAAGCAAGGTTGACAAGATCCTAAAACATGGATGCAATGTTTTTATTAACAGGTATGAGGAATAAGTTTTCAAAAGTAGCAAGAAATTACATTTATCTATGCATGATGTAAGGGTATAATAACTGATTTACCCATGAAATTTCACATCTGTTGATTTGGTATTCACTGGGTATTATTTATGTTAGTAAATCCAATAAATAAAAGACTGCACAAAATTGCACCTGACTCAACTCTCTGTTAAAGTGTTTGGCTTGTGTCAGTGAACCTATACTAAGCTCATTCCTGGTAGATGACCTTGCTTTATTATTATTCTATCTTATACTGAAAAAGTGGGAATAATTTTTATGAGCACTTGATCATTTATTTTTAAGTTTAAAAAAAAATAATTTAAAAATGTGGCTTATAGAACTTTATACATTCAGAAATTGGTACAAGTACAAGTGAAGAATAATAAAATTGTTCAATAAAAGTCAAATGATTGAGCTGCAGATAAATTTAATCTTAACCGACAATATATACAATGGCAAACTTTCTGAATCCCATATATTTTAAGGGTAATAGCAGTATGTCTTTGGTATTAAGGAGGGTACTTCACTGGTCACCAGCGTTAGAGGTTAAAAGGGTGGAGGCAATAGACAAGAATGAGCTTTTCCTGTAATGTAATCTTACTTTATTGAGCTGCCACTACCTGGAGAGATGGCGAGTTACTGCTGGAGCACTACACCAGCCTCTCTGTATTGATGTTATTATTCCAGCGTTTTCTTTATTGATACCATGCAACATTAATGTTCACTTGGTTTTTTATATATGTCCATCTACAGACAATTGATCTACAACTATCCTGAACAACTTTTCTCCGATTCTGGTGTCATGGCTATTGAACATGCAGATTTTGAAGGAGTTGAAAGACTTGCACTTGTCACAGGTAAACATGTACTACAGATGAGCATTTAGCCATTTCACATTACTTATCAATAAAAATGTTGGCAATATTTGGTTGGACCCGAAGAAAAAAGTGATTGGGAGCCATTGATTGGAGAAACAAAGTTAATATAACTTATAAAATTGATATTAAAAATAGATGGCTAGGGAGATATCTTTTGTGGCATGTCTTAATCCTAGAATTGTCCAGTGAATTTTTCTGTATCGTCCTGCCATTTTAGCATTTTCATAGGCTTTTTGAAAATGACAAAATCCCATGATAAATGTACTCATAGACCCTAACATGTATACTAAGCTTGTTAACCGGCTAACCGGTCCTCAGACCAGGACCGGTCATCTTTATTCAGGACCGTAGAACCGTGTAACCCAATAGAAAACAACAAAAAAAAAAAAAAACCTTGCGATAGTGTAGTGGAAAAAACTAGAGAAAAAACAACACAAGCGGTAACGCGCCTCTCCCTCTCGCTTTGTCGCGGTGAGTAAAAGCGATACCAAGATCCAGCTGGTTAGTTGTCG
>MUZC01004424.1:192088-221287 GCA_002072015.1 Radix auricularia | reverse complement strand
TAAAAGCATATGACCCCGTGACCTATCCGCATTTTCTGATCACCGGTTTATAGTCTGTTTCAGTTCAGGCATTCAAAAACTTATCGGCGCACGCCGCTTAGTGAAGTACATGTACCTATATTACGAGAGGTATTTGAAAGACGTAGCAAAGATACCGGGCGATTAATCGGCCCACAAATTCGAGTTCGGTCTTTTAGTGACAGTTTTCCTGCTAGTCAAAGGCATTTGATTACCACATTAATAGTAGTAATAGTACGCCGAGTGTAGCTCAAACCCTATTTGAACAGAAAAAAAACGGGGAGGGGGAACGTGTGCGTCGCAAAATTCAATTATTCTGGTGAGTTGACGATAGAAAAATAATGTTTTTTTAAAATAAATTCCATTCTATCATAGTTTACTCCGTAGCTTTATAATTTTATTATATTATTAATTTTAATACGCGAGTTGATCGGCATCACACACAAGAGAGGTAAACATGACGTCACAACGGATGGGGCGAGGCGTTGGTTTTTGAAACTAATGAAAATAGTGAAAAAACCTTGCTAAATTTAACGAACGATTGAACCTGTCCTCTTATTTAGACCGGTGAACTACAAGTACCCAAAATAAAATATAAAAAAGACAATTATTATTAACCATCACTGTTTAGTTAATTTTTTGGATTAAAAAAAATGCTTTGAATTGAGGGCAATGCGGAAAGAGCTGAACGCAAGCGGGGGGAAGCGGGCTTTGATGCCATCAGACGATGCCAGGCGACAACATTCTCTTGTTCTCAAATGGGTCTCAAAACATTAGGGATATAAGGACGAGCGGTTAACCGGTCTTTTTTTGAACGGTTAGTCGGTCCTCAAAAACGAGCGGTCTTAACAACCTTAATGTATGCCTTTTCTAAAAAATAATTGGATAAGGTTTCTTATGGTATAGAAATGATTTGTATTAATGTTATATATGTTGATACTGACCTTGACCTTACAGAGTGAGTAAAATTTTACTGCTCACCTTCTGCATTCAAACCACCCTAACACTCTGTTACTATCATAAAACCAAGATTTTCAGATACTAGAAGCTATTCTCTTTCAGAAAATGTATAGTTATATGTAATTTGTTTGGTCACTCCAAAATAAAATAAAAGGGAAATTTTATTAAATTTATCATTTAAATAACTTAACAAATTCCTTTTCTGAATTAATTCAATCAATGTTTTATTACAATAATTTTTGTGAGAACAAAGACCACAAACATAATGTCTTTGATTATTTTTCTTTTCCGACTAAGGACCTGGTTGGTCTGATGAATGAGGTGAGGCTCGCAAAGCTCGTGGCACCCAACTTTGCAAGCAGGACACCAGTGTCATTTCTATTTTCTGCCCTTTCAACTTTTTTGTCTTTGCTTCTATCATTGCAAACAAACCAGCCCTTCTTGCCTTCTAATAACAACAGCTGATGCACAGAGGTATCTGTGTATTGCAAGACACATTGAATCCCAGGCGGTTGAACCTTTATGTCAGAATTAGCTTTCACCATCATTCAACTTAGATACTGTTAATAGTATAGTTCATCATCAAAAATTAAATTTAAAAAATAGGCTTGAGCACATTTCCAAATTTATATTCTGACAGCAAACAGGATTTCTGACAATAAAATTAGGATTTATTCTAAGTCTGCTCTGCTCTATGCAATGCACTCTCAAGCATGTTTGTCAGCTAAATCTCATCACTATGACAGAGAGGTTTAGTTCTAAATTATTTAATATATGACTCTATGTTGTCCTAATACTACTAGCACTATCATCACTTAATGTGGAAAGTCCATGAAATATATTAAATAAAGATATTCAATGTTAATTTTCCAATCAACAATGACCCTCTACATTGCCAGACATTTTAGCAGTCAAAAATTAAGAAAATTTTCACTCTGCTCTATTCACCAAATAACACCCAATTGGTACATATTGTAAAAACTATCACATAAGGAAACAGGAAGGAAATGCTGTTTATATAGGCCCGGGCACCACAGAACGGGAGATAACGGCCGACCATGCATTAATTCAAGCCATTGTGCATTTGGCATTGTATAATTGTAGCGGTTTGATGTTGGTTCTGATTCTCTCTGTCTCTTAGACTCTGATGCTATTGATTTTGTTATTACTACAGGAGGGGAAATTGTGTCAACCTTTGACTGCCCAGAGAAAGTCAAACTTGGAACTTGTGATCTTATTGAAGAAATTATGATAGGAGAGGACAAGCTATTAAAGTTCTCAGGTTTGTGAAACATTTAAGATTGTTTTGAAGAAATATTTTCATTATTGAATTCTGATGTACTGTTTTACTTCAAGAGTTTATCATTCATATCTTGTATAACATATTTATTTCATATCCATGTACTTCAGGTGTGGCATTAGGAGAAGCTTGCACCATTGTGCTGCGTGGTGCCACCCAGCAAATCCTGGATGAAGCTGAAAGATCTCTTCATGATGCTCTCTGTGTTCTGTCCCAGACTGTCAAGGAAACACGTACAGTGTTTGGAGGGGGTGAGTGCAAGTTTAAGTTATTGAGAAAAGTAAAGTCAAATGTTAAGACAAATTATAAAAACAGTTGTTTTAATGTACTCATAATTAATTGTTCACTAATGCTGTTGTAGACTGAATTTAATTGATTAAATAGACCATATTTTAGAATTAATTTAAAAGATATCTACTTTTTAATAATTGTGAAAATAATTGTTAATTTTCACGGCCCTTAGAAGATTATTAACTTTTACATTTTCTCTTTCTTCTATATATGCTTGCTTTACAATTATCTCTTTGAAGTTTTCTTTTAATTCATGAAAAATGACATGGAAACTCTTTACCAATCTTGAAGTTAAAGCTCCCCACCTGATCCTTTCACAAACACACTAGAGCTAATGAAAGGTGCATTAATTCAATATAATAACCACCCACAGGTTGTTCTGAGATGCTGATGGCTGACGCTGTGAGCAAACTAGCAGCCAAGACACCAGGCAAGGAAGCTGTGGCCATGGAGGCTTTTGCTAAAGCCCTCAGACAAGTCAGTTTAGTCTTTTTAGTTTTAGTGTGTGGCTAGTGTAAATTTATCAATTTTCTAAGATTTTTACTTTTAAAATAGTTGAAAGTTTTGTTTTGCAGATCGGCTAAAGCAGTGCTTTATCTTTTCAGCTTCCAACTATTATTGCTGACAACGGCGGGTATGACAGTGCTGACCTCATTGCTCAGATGAGAGCTGCTCACACTAATGGCAAACACACCATCGGGCTAGGTATGTAGTTGAGCTCTCTCATTCGTTAGTCCTCTGTGAATCCCACAGACTAAGGTTTGTATCGTGGCTTTTGGCCCATCTCTATACAACTTGACTGACATTTATTATGACCTTTATCTAAATAAACGATGGTTCTTTTATTAGAGATTAAATTGACCTTTCATCTCATAAGGCTTGTTTAGATTGTTAAATTTTGAACAGGTTACATAGAAATATATCATGAATTTCAGACATGGAGCGTGGTAGAATTGCAGATATGTCAGAACTTGGCATCACAGAGTCCTACCAGGTCAAGAGACAAGTTCTTGTGTCTGGAGCAGAGGCTGCCGAGATGATCATCAGAGTAGACAACATCATCAGGGCAGCCCCTCGTCAGCGTATGCCAGACCACAGACACCACTAATCACCCATTACCACATGTGTGTGTGTGTGCAAGGGATTTTTGGAGAATATTTGTTTGAAAATTTAAAAAAACAACACTTTTTGTTTGTTTTTTTACTAGTTTATATTAATAATATTTTTAACTTATTGCCTTAATGTTATATTTTGATTTCTTAGTATCAGAAAATGAAAAAATAAAATACAGTTTTTGAAATTTTTACAAGAAAATAGTGTCAGGAAAATAACTTATTTCAGATAAGTTGTAATTTTTTTCTCAACCATATAGAAGTGATGATCAAGTTAGTATTTTTGCATTCCACATCTGATAAAACTGAAAAATATTTTATTTTTTAAAAGTTATTTGCCGCAAACTGTAAAACTCTATTACCACCCCAGAACATTAAATGATTTAATGTTACTTGCTCTAAATCTTAAAAATTAAAATGCCATAGTTATTGCAATTTTTTCCTATTTAAGTTCATCATTTTGAAGGGTGGGTTTAAATATTTCTTTTGTAAGTTTGATATTAAAAATTGACGAAATCTTCAACAAAATTTTTTTCGTTTTATCTTTGTAGAATTTATTTGTTGTTAAATGAACAGGTGTGTTAAATACTTTGTTTTTATAGTGTGCTGGATGGCTTATTTAACAAAGGCAGCAAGTAGACTGCCACAAGGATTGATGCAGATTTGATTCTTCATTGAAACCAATTACAGTTTACAGCATCATAGTTTTAAAGTTTATGTTTATAGCATTGACAATGGGCTTTAAACATCCCTCATTGCTTTCCTAGCAACACAAGCACCCTTATATTTTTATTATAACATTTCTTCATGTAAGTCATAGACTTTCTCAAACTTTTTGCCACAACTCCTGCTAATTCAGAATTATGAAAAAAAACATGTTTACACAGTCTCACAAATTCAAAGTAAATAAAAATGCACAAAAAATATTTTTTGAATTTTAATACTAACAGATGTAGAACTTGTATAAATAATAATTTTGGGACTTAAATAGCACAGCACACCAGGCAGAGGCTGGACTCCACACACTTCATTTAAATATACATTATTTTCCAACACTGAAACATAATTTTGTCAGCTAAATTTCTTTCCCACTTCTTAAAGCATGTTTTCTGGTTCTTTTGTAATCCACTAACTACAACTGGTCTTGTGATAGTAGTTTCTATATTGTGTATTGTTTTATTCATTCTTTCTTTTTTTTTTTTGTCTTTGTAACTGTTTTAAAGTTGATTGATGACCGAAGGTCTTTCTCCCCCTCTCCCCAATATCCTTTCTCTGACCCATGGCGGCTCATGTTATTTGATTGCCCTGATTGTAGCTCCCAGGTATTTGAAAGAAGCCACTCTCAAATCCGGGATTACTCAATTACGTCACTAGCATGTGTTTCCTGAGATAGCAAATATTTTGCTTTCGTTTTATTAACTATCAGATCAGCCTCAACAGGTACTCCTTCCAGTTCTTTGAATTTTGTTGCTGCGCCAACTCCATCAACCTTGTACATACGGCTCTGAGTTCAACTTATTTCCAATCAGGATGTATGGAAGACTAGAAAAATTCTTTGTCCAATTCTCATCATTTATCATTATAGTATAGTGTATTTTTATTACTAAACTTTCTCATTAAATATGAACTACTTTATTTTTCTTAATTTAAACTACATTCAAATAAGTTGAATAAAAGAAATTGCTCCTAATATTCACAGCACACCTAAAGATATCTTTCATTGCCCTTTAATAGGTGATTAGCCAAAAGTTTGCTAATAACCTGACTACTTACAGTGGTATTTGATATAAAAATTGTCAACTGATATTATATTTAAATGAAATATAAAGGGGCACAGAAAACACCATGAAAAGCAATTTAATAATCTATAGTTTACTTATGTTTCTCAACCTTGATAAGATACAGTGAAGCTGTCACCAATGTTAGTTCCACCATGATAATTTTTAAAAATGTCATACCTCCGCATCCCCCTCGATGTTAGACAACAAGCGTAATCCCTGTAAGTGAAAGTGTTATGTGTTTTTTTTAAATATGTATAAACAATAGCTAAATACACTAGAATGAACCCTGAATATATCATGTGAGTTTAAAGCGATATTAAAGGAAATGGATCTAGATTGATAAGTAGACAAAAAAATAAGCCCTACCCATTGCTTCAGAATTCAACCATTCGGCTGGGACATAAAATTTTTGAGTGAAAGAATTCTGCACATTTTTCAAAATTTAGCAGACAAAATTATACACCTTAAGTAATGCTCAATAAAAAGTAATAATGTTGTGGTGACAGTTGGTTTATTTCAAGATTTTATTTTGACTTAGAGTGTGCAGGTAAATATATCTTCTGCTTTGAATTCAATGTTAAAATTAGACAATTATATTTTTTAAAACAAATAATTTTCACAAAATTTTTTTTAAACGCAATTATAACAAATTCTGTGTACATAATTTTAGTTTTTCAGAGCATCACGGCCACTTCTAATAGGTGTGGTGTCATCATCAAACTGAAAGTTGTAATCTGATTGTTGTTTCACAGCGTCACGACCACTTCTAATAGGTGTGGTGTCATCATCAAACTGAAAGTTGTAATCAGATTGTTGTTTCCCAGCGTCACGACCACTTCTAATAGGTGTGGTGTCATCATCAAACTGAAAGTTGTAATCAGATTGTTGTTTCACAGCGTCAAGGCCACTTCTAATAGGTGTGGTGTCATCATCAAACTGAAAGTTGTAATCTGACTGTTGTTTCACAGCGTGACCAGATACAGATGTTGTCAAAATAGACAAAAATTAAGTAGTTGGAATGAGCTGAAAATAAAATAAAATCATATTATAACGTCGCTTCGTACAGAAGCATGGTAGCTACTGGCTGAATTTCTTTAAGAATAATGCAATTACGACATCTTTAACCTTTGAAAATGGTATAAAATCGTGAATATAGAATGTTACCTGACTGAGCGTTTCTAAAATTAAATAGTGATCCTTCTGTACTACGTGGTGTAATTTTTTGATTAAGAATAAGGTAAATATTTCTTAGTCTTAGAACAACAAGACATCATCACTTCATTTTTTGCTTTGTGTAATGGGCTGTAAAATAACTTCAAACTACAGATTTCATATTGATTAACGTTTGTTCCTGTTATTGATTAAGTATGGATTTTATTCAGTGGTGCGGTGGTTTAAAAACGAACAGATGTACGTTAAATAATTCAATGAATATTGTGTTTCTTCTTTGCGGAAATTTAGTTCTGATGCCTGCCTTGGAAGCTCCCTCCCGCAATTAAAAAGGGTGACTATAAATAGAAATGTATTATTATTTACGCAATAAAAATTCAATAATTAATTTCTTCAAATGAGTTTTTCCAGGAAATATAAATTGCAGCACTAGAAAATCTTAACAAAGAAAGTCTTTAGGTAAGGGGCTTAATGATGTACTTAAACTACAATTAAGCTTTAAATGATAGGAGTGTTTTGTTTATATTTAAAAAAAATTGACTTGATCGAAAGTAGAGTCGGAAATTTAAGTAAATGAAATTGGAAAATAGGTGCCGCCCATAAATAACGTAACACACCTTGGTTTGGGGGGGGGGTCACATTTTTGTGATGATGAGGGACGAGTGAAAAGGGGTGTTTAAGAAATGCAACGTCACATCAAAACACGCAACTTTAGATGACGGTTGTGCTTAAATTTTTTTTATTCTTTTCAATTTATATAATGCCGTTTTCAATGGCTTCACGAGTGTTAAGCTATTAGAGTGCATACTAAATCTAATTACATAATGACAAAAATTGTTGAGAAACATGCTCATTTTCAAATTGAAAATACGGCTTTTAAGGGGGGTGGGTGGGTGTGCAACGCTTTGTGATGTCATATTGGAGGGCTCGGCCAAGTTTTTCTGACCACGTGTGACGAAGATTATGGACGACCCCCTACCATAATTCTCTTCAGCTAAATGCAATTTGTTTGAGAACTAAATCTGAAGTTTGCTTAGACGACATCTATTCTGTTTTTTTAAATAAAAATTTTAAATTTAAATACAATCGCTCCCTTTGCAGAAGATTCTTGCCATAGTTCTTATAATAATGATCAGATACAAGACACCACTGTGAGGGGATGGTATGGCACAACGCCCAGCCACATTTGTTTCCATAGCTGATGTCAGGTGCCCATCGAAACTGTATGGACTCAGGGACGTCCTAGACCCCGGGAACAAATCCTTGCCTTCATATGGATTCGAACCCGTAACCATCGGTAAAATACCCGGCAATCCTCCGAATCCCGGTCCCAAATTATTTTTCGTGAGTTATCAATTACTGTTTAATCAGTACATAATTCGGCGTAATTTCATTAAAATAAACAACAACAACAAATTATGGCAGGTAGTCCAGCCGCTCCGATAAATATTTCTCCCAATGTTTGACCTGCCGCGCAATTAGCAGGAATTGAACTCAAACTATCGAAGGACTATGGATGCAAGCAAAACGGAAACTCCGGTATTTAATCAGAGTGGTTCAAGTCAAGCTCTGTTACTAACTGACTAACTGTTACTGTTAAAAAGCTACTTGTCGAATTTTCAGTGGCGCAATAGTCACAAGCAGAATGTTCTCGGCAGCCATTTGGAAATGCTGTGTGACAATTACAATATTTAGTATTTAATGAATGGTTATGGGACTATATGTATCACTTGTCTATTTTTTATCAATAAATAACATATAAATAACATACTTTCATGTACTATGTGAACTATGTGGTTACTTCCCCTTATTAGCGTAAAATAATTTGGGACCGGGATTCGGCAATCCCCCAATAAACCAAAAGATTATAAAAATGTTTTGTTTTTTTTAAAAATCAGTTTTAAAAAGTTTGAAAATAGGTTTATAAAATGTTGCGAAGTCTTTACCTGGTTAACATGTTTTTTTTGTTTGGTTTGTTTTTTTAAAAAATGTTATGATCTGTTATAATTAGTGGTTCTAAGAAAAAATTATTTTAAAACATTATTTTTGCTTACCAAAGTCAGGGAGAAAAGGTTAAATACTTGAACCAACTTCATTTCTTGGCTACCTTACAATCACCACAGACAGATGGTTGGCGAGTGACAACAACCCCAGCGAATCTTCCTTTTTATTGATAGTTTTATGCTAATCATTCCCCTGTCAGTGGAAAAAACATGACGTCTTAGCATAGTGAATGATTCTGCAATCAACGCGCGCCATGCACATAACGCGATCAGATCGACAGCTCTTAAATCGCATAATACTTAGACATAGGTTACTCTGGTAACACTACCAGACACTTAAAGATGCGTGGGGGAAGTGGGGGGGGGGGGGGGGGGGGGGGGGATCGGCTTGGACTGGAGTTTGAAAACGCAGGTCTTCAAACAAAACAACTTTAAAAAAAAAAATTATTATTTATTATTTTATTTTAAAAAAAAGCAAACAAACTTTTCACGGTGTAAGAAAGGTATTTTTAAAAACAAAGACAACAATTAAAAAGCATAACAAAAGATAATGCTGTAGGAAAATGTATAATAATTAACCGATATTTACAAGGCTAAATGTACATTTAGTAATATAACATAAGCAGATGAGAAGTTTTCACCATAGAATTGTCTGCAAGTTTTTTTACATCCGTATTTAAGATATGAAGTGAGGCATTTAAAATCTTCTTCGATGAGTCACAGGGTGTTAAGTGTTCTTTCTTTCTGATGTCAATGAGGTGAAATATCGACTTTAGTTAAGATCTAAAAATTACGTCTAGCATAAAACCAAATTTCAAGCAATCATTTGTCAAACTTTGGATAGAGTTCTACAGTTTTTAATATAAATTTTTCACGCGTTATGAAAAGTGAAAAAAGAAACTCTGTCCAGAAAATTAAAAAGCTATATATGCTTGGTGAACTAAGTAGCAAATACATGTGTAAAGTGTAAATTTAGATCTGTAACCATTTACAATCCCACCCCCACCAAAAATAACATTAAAATACACAAGTATTTTAAAAAGTTTAAATTAGGAAAATATAAGACATTAGCTAAACATTTACCTCACTTATTGTCCACGGACAATGGATTTATTTTTGATATTTAATTATATAGAATCATTATTTATGTCTTTGATGTTTTATTTTAAAGCTCATACTGTATTGGGGCCGTCCATAAATGACGTCACTCTCCCCCCGCCCCTTTCGTAACACTTCGTCACAAAAACTTAGACCCAATCCAATGTAACGTCACAAAGCTGTGACCACTCCCCAGAAAGCGGTATTGTCTATTTGAAAATGAGCATTTTTCAAATCACTTTATTGTCATTTTAGTATGTATTTGTGTAAGGCTGCACTCTAATATCGTAACACGCGTGAATCCTTGTTAAACGTCATAAAATAAATAGTAAGAAGTCGAATATTTATTCGAACTTTGATTTAAAGTAGCGTGTTTTGACGTGACATCACAATTCTTAACTCCCCCCTCCCCCTACTGACGTCATTTATGGACGGCCCCATTTCTGTTTCATTTAAATTATAATTTTCTTATTTTATCTGTTGTAGACGCTCTTTCTATACAGAAGATCATTGCGTCATGCGCTTATCCATGGTGTGTGTCTTTTCTTGCATTATTATTAGCGCTTTAAATGTAGATAAAGTGTTGTTTTTCCTGGTTTCCATGCTCGAATTCTGGACGATAATTTGTATGTGTTCTAGTTCTTGCATTGGGAATTCTGTTTGGATGAAATCGTTTAGTCACTTGAAGATCAAATATCGAAAGCCTCCGAATAGGTTTTTAGAGTCCTGTAACAAAATTTAAATGATACATTCCCACTTAGTTTTATTTACCCCTGAACCTTGTAAAAAGCTAGACCAGATACCTTTGATATTATGATTAGTTACGTTAATTCGTAAACCAGTGAGTAGTTTTTCAGCTAAACTAAAGTCAATAACCTAAGTATTAGTAAAGCAGCTAGCGGTCGGGCTAAAACAGGGCATGAAATGACAAATCATAAGAAATCGACACATTGGGGGGAAAAAATGCTGATAAAGCGTAATTTTGTGTGTGAAATGAAATCTACATCTGTGTGAGACTTTCTAAGCATGGATGAGTTTATGAATGATTAAACTTGTTAACGTCAGCTCAACATCTCACAACACTGTCATGACGCTTGTTATTATCATGATTGCTAAGTGAACCTATTCGCAGAAGATCAGATTTATGGGAGACATTGGACCGTGTTTGAGTTTGAGTGATATGTGGGCCATCAGGGATCAAAATCTGTGTGCTAGCAGAAAGGCTCGATAATGAAGGAAACCCATCGGTAGTAGTTTTATATACTTCCCCGAAAGCAGAAAACTCTTATAAAAATATTGTGAATGTCGGAAACAATCTAAAGAGTGTTACAAAACATCAAGTCCAGGGATGTAAGTAAATGGAGACAACGCCTTCTGGAAACACTGACAGGAGATCATAGAAAGAATTAACAAGGCTATCAATTTAATGTTATTGTAGATGAAGAGTTGGTTACCCCACTACTGCTGCATAAAACAGAAACTCCACCCTCTCCCTTCTAGACAATATGTGACCATGACAGGCAGTTCAAGTTCATAACACCTAGCACTAAACTCAGGACAGTAGATGACGCCAGCTTCAAAAACTATCAGTTGCGATGGTGATAAGACTTGCCTCATTTGTGTCTCTTGCCTCCTACCCTCTAACCCCCAGCAACACTTGGAAGTATCCACGTCACAGACACAAGTTCCTCAAATAATCGCAGAGTAAAGAATTAATCGTGGACCAAAAATATAAAAGAAGAATTAATCTAACTTAGTATTTAGCCTAAAATTTCATGCGGTGTCCATTCAATAATATAATGAGAACAATGCTAATTACTAATAAGCAATAGCGACACTAGGGGGTGCGGTGGGGGCAGGCCGCCCTGGGTGACACCATCACAAGGAGGGACACCTACATGTGGAAGAAAGTCAGCAATCCTGAGCCTGCGCTATTAGTGGGGCTTCCAGGAAAACCCCCTCAGCACTCTGGCCCCCTAGGACGTAAAAGCTGAGAAGCCGCCCCCCCCTTCCCGGAGCGGTCGCTTCCAGGACACTAGGTCGAAAACGCCTCCCACTAAGTTGACCTCCCGAGGGGCGGGTAGAATTTTCCCTACTTCCACTCGTTATCACTTCGGCGCCACCCCGGCAAAGCTTACGAGTCTCAATGGTTTAAACCGCCGCAATGCGGGGGACCATCACTGCCCTGCCTAGGGTGTAACCCCCACTGGAAGGTTTCCTCAGAGCAGGCTTCCAATGCGTTCCTAGCGGTACCTTTGCTAATCTGTACTGGCGCTCGTGGCCCTAAACCGGCACCGCTCAGTGGCGTGGCTAGTTAATTGAGAGGACACCAAAATGTACAATTCTGTATGTTCCTGGCACTGGAAGACTTGGAGGAGTTTTATGGGTTAAATCGATAGGTAATGACACCATGAGCTACCGCCCTGGGAGACACCTACCCTAGTGACGCCTCTGCTAATAAGGATAGCATTTTTTTGTGAAGAATATTGACCTACAACTTTTATCTTGAAGTAAAATTAAGTAGTCAAATAAATGGTGAAGTTAAAAACTTTAAAAGTTAATTAATATTCTCGTTTATTTAGTTTAGCCATTGTGACAGCTGCTTTCCCAATTCTACTGTTTATTTCGCCCTTGATGGACAGTGTATTGGATACCTTGGATCTCAAGTAGGTGAAGCTGTCCACAACCTCCAAGTTTTCATTGTTGACATTTGGGATTGTCTTGGGCCATGATGTTTGTCTTTTTTAAGCTGATTTGCAGACCAAATTCTTTACATGCGTTGGAGAAGCTTGACACCAGTTGTTGCAAACCAGTTTCTGTGTGTGCTATCAGTGCCGCATCATCCGCAAAGAGTAGCTCACGAATTAGGACATCTGTCATTTTGGTTTTGGCTCGGAGGCGGGCAGTGTTAAAAAGTCCCCCATCAGCTCAGGAGTTTAACCAGATTCCATCACGGGTATAATCCTTGAACAATGAATGCGAATCAAAGCAAAACTGAGAAGAATATTGCGGACAGTGTTGGTGCGAGTACACAACCTTGTTTAACTCCGCAGCTGACTGGAAAGGCTTCTGACGTAACTCCGTCACAATGCACCATGCCCCAGCTGCGTGGAGTGGGTATGTGCCGCCCGGGGCAGAACCAAAATTTGCCACCCCCCGGAAAAATATGTTTACGCTGTAAATTAAATATAGTTTTTATTTAGAAAGTGATAATGACACTATACATGTTTATGTTAGAGATAAAAAGTAAAGCTTTGTTTCTTCATTGAAATTTTCTGTTTTTCCTGATGGCACAATCTATTGCGTATAGACTAAATATTTTCAGTCTTGCCATGCTCAATAGCTATAGATCTAGATTAGATACATATTTTGGATCACCAAAAATTTGCTCTCTGGTACTTTGACTTGAAGATTCGATTAAACGGATGAGGTCTCCCTATAAAATGTTATTGAATGTCAAAGCATCTTTTAAGTATTCCAGTACTTTCTCTGTGAGCATCTCCTGCTTAGCATTTTTTATAGCAGAATGCATTTATAAATGATTTCGGGAATTTTTAACATAGCTTCGATTTTTTAAAGATTTTATTGCAACTAGCAAAGTTCCTGCATCTGTTTGCATGAGGAGCTTTTTAAAATCCTTTATATTAACTCAAGGTTTCTGGTTGAGCCCTTGATTGTTTGTTTGCTTGCCGAAAAAACTTTGGATTGATTTTTAACCCACTTTCTCATAAGCTAGCAAGCTGAAATTTTGCAGGCAGACTTGTGCCAATGATAATAATGATGCATCAAAATTTCAGATGGATCGAATGTACTGTAGTTAAATTAATGAATTTTTAGATTATCTTTATTTATCTCTATGTAACATGTTTATTTTTGTGCTAGAGTGTCGTGGTTCGTATTACATTGAACGACTTTAAAAAAAAAAAAAACTTTCCTGTCGCCCTGTGCGGTGCGTATTATATTAACAATACCTTTGTAAAATATATTACCAATCTGTTATTGTAAATGCTAATAACTGTTAATCTGTCTCGCGACTTTTTTCCGGTGATCAAATCGAGCTGTAATTTTATTTGTTTTATTTATATGAGACATAACTAAAATTTTGGATTTTAGGATTGACTTGTGATGCGTATTAAAATAAACATACTTTTAGTTATGTCTCGTATATAAAGAATTTATAGTCTAAAACTTTTTTTTAAACGTTTTTTTTCTGCCTCTGTCAGTTTTTCTATAGCTTTCTAAATAATCTCAAAACGTCTCTATGTTATTTTCACTATTTTATATCCTGAAGTCTTGATTGTAAAATAATGATATATTCAAACGGTGTATGGGCATGAACAAGAATGCGCAGCAACGTTGCAGAGTACTAAAATGCATATTTCGTTTCAGTTGGAGTATCGTGCAAACAAATTAGATATATCGAACTGTTTTTTGAGCGAGATTTGGCGGTGATATTTAAGTTATTGTGTCTTCTTAAGCGTGTGTATACTTTTCAGTCATGAAGAAGAAATATTAACACATGCTGATTCTCTGCAGTCCATTATTATCATTTCAGAAATGTTGTAATCAGATTCACTTTAACTGCAATGAAATATTTAAAATATTCTATAATGTCTACTTTTTTTATTTTTAACTGGACTTGTTTGGTGATTATGTGAAATATATGAAGAGCTATTGAATACAATGGAATATTATAGAGTATCTTGTTCTTTAAGAAAGGTGATATCGCGATATATATCTCTTAAAATGCTATGAGATCAGTTTGAATTTTAGATGACACTTGAAAAAAAATCTATTTCTATCGTACTTGGCAAGCACATGCTTTGGTTCTGGAATATTGCCTTTATTGGCAACAGTAATGTCCTCGCTGTGACCGCAAAACAACAACACATTACATTTTTCCAGCATTTAATAATGTCAAAAATTTCAGCAAAATTTACAACTTATTTTTGTTCTTTTTCGATTCTTTTTTTATCCGATTTCTGATACTTTCCAATTTCAAAAAAACTTTGGAAATGTTGAGCACTTGTTCATGGGTGGCTGTGTTTGAATATATGCGTGCAAGATACTAATTTAATTAAATAAGCAATTTTGTTCACTATTTTTGTAGATGCTTCAAATCAAAAGACATTAATATAAAAATAATCCTTTGGTAGAATAAGCCACGCAAGTACGCGGACAATTTTTCCAGTAGTTAAATTACGTTAAAATCAAACTTGAATCAATTATATTTACCAGAACGATATTGTCCTATTCGTACATTAATTCAGCCCCCATGTTTTTCACTCCAGTAGTATTAGTATCAGAAGATTATAGATTCATAAGGGAGTTTGAAGTTCTCACATTAGAAACCTTCACGTATATAATATAATACCTTTATTTCTTTGAATTTGGTATCTTTGCTTTTATTTTATTAAACTTTATTTTAAATCTTTTCATTTTAAAGCTAATTAAAGAGGAATTAGCCGCCTCCCCTCCTTACACACACTGTGCCGCTCCGAGCTTTCCATTGGCTCGTTTCGTGTACCGTAAGTTTTGTTTTTACAACAGGAGTAGCTGTCAAATTTTAAGAATCATTTAAGTTAACACCACATCAGTGTTAAATTTTCATACTACTTAAATAATTTACAGTACAGTAGTATTAGTATCAGAAGAAACAAAATCCAATAAGGGGTGTGAAGTTTTGAAGGTTGAAAAGATCTCATATTTTAGGATAGTTCCTTTATTCTTCTATCAATTTCTTATTTGGTTTTTCTTTTATTTCCATAAAAATCTCGACTTTCTTATGACGTTTTTCTTAGAAACTAATTACTGACCAGGAATTTGCGAACAAAGTGCCACCCGGGGCATTTGCCCCCCTTACCCCCTCGCTACGCCACTGCTGTGCCCTGCACATTTTCATGGATCTGTCTGATGATGGCGACAAGGTGTGGGGGACAGCCCATTTTTTTCTAGGATTCGGAATAACCCGTTGTGGATGACTAATTCAAGAGCTTTTGTAAGGTCCACAAAGGCAATCTGTAGTGGCATCTGCTGCTCTCTGCGTTTTTCCCGGAGCTGCCGTATGTAGAACACAATATATATAGTTGACCGACCAGCCCGGAAACCGCACTGAGATTCTGGATAAACTCGGGAGGCTAAATTCTGTAATCATGTTAGTATAATCCGATCAAAAGACTTTCCTACAATACAAAAGAGAGAAATGTCGCGATAGTTATTGCAGTCACTTCTATCGCCTGTGTTCTTCTATAGTGTCACTATATTTGCATTCTTTAGGTCCTGGTGGATGTAGCCCTGTTCCTAACAGAGGTACAGAATCTCGTGCAAAGGCTGGAGTAAAACTGTCGTGCCACTCTTTAGAACCTCTGGTGGTATTCCATCATTCCCAAGGGCTTTTCCACAAGCTAGGCTGTCAATTGATTTGCTCAGCTCTTCGTGTGTGGGTACGATATCAAGTTCTTCCATGAGTGGCACAGCGGGAATGTCGTCTAGAGCGTTGCTGGAGACTGGGGTAACTGTTGCATACAGTTCCAGATGATGCTCAACCCACCTTTTTAGCTGCGCTGCCTTGTCTTGGATAATTTCTACACTTTTTTACTTGGGGGGGGGGGGGGGGGCAACCACTGACGTTAAAGGGCCAGTTTTTTTCAACATTTTCGTACATAGCTTTTCCATTGCCCGTGTCTGCATCTGACTGTATGCTGGAGCAGAGATTAAGCCAGAAGGTATTGACGCATTGACGTGCGAATTTTTGGGCACGCAAAACATTTATTAAAAGAAGAAACGCTGCTTGTGGGATATGCCTTGGATTAATAATTCTCTACAATATAAGACAATGAAATCGATGTCTTATGGTCACAGAGGCTATGAAGGTGTTTGTTCATTCAAATTCTCCGTTAACAAAGTTTCTTTGAGATCAAGTTTAAACGCTTCGAGGTTATGAAGATTACATTTTCGCTTGGAGTTCAACCGACTGCCTTCAGATTAGAAGGCAAACATCACATTCATGTGACTACCGACCAGACATCTTTCGTAAATAATGTAATTTAATGTGCCATAAAGAAAAATTTCCTGGCTTATGCGCATGCACTGGCCATGCACGATAGTTTAAACTGAAAATAATCAGTGGTGCTTGGCCACTTCAGGAGAGGGATTGTGACTTTAATAAAAAATGTTACCAGTTTGATTCCAAGTGAAATTTTAAGAAAGTTAAATCATTAAAAAAAATTACATTAACATATCTTTTATTGGACCTATTATATTGTTACATCTTTACTGTAAACTTCCTTACGCAGGTCTCAGGTAACGTAGCAGTCTCACTGATCCAATCAAGTCTGGATTACTGTGACAGTTGTCTGCGGGGTGTAATCCCAAACCAGCTGCAGAGACTACAAAACTGGATTCCCGTGAGTCCATTGGCGAGGAAATACCTTCCAAGACACAGCTGTGGACCTCACTATCTAAAAGAAGTTATTTGAAAGACCATGGTCTAAAGAATCCAACAGTGGATGGAGACAAAAATCATGTCCTTTGGAAAGCATTCCTTTGAATTCGAACAGCCTAAATAAGGAACACCTTAGTATTAAAATATAAGTGAGGTGAGATTGCAATCAGGCTGTGTAGAGAAAAACTGTTTTGAAGTAATTGAAGAGGTTTGAGTGAGTCCAGAAAGACGCCACTAAACACTGAAAGATTATATCGGCAAAAAACATGAGACCATGAGATACTCGTGTTTGAAATTTTGATGTTACTGTAAGCCTATATAGAGTTAGAACCTTGTTATTCTGCAATTCCTACAAAATTGTCATAAAATAAAGCTTTCATATTTTTTTTCTTGATAGATTGATACATAGACCATAACCTGGTGGTTATATCTCATTTTGGTCACGAAATTCGACTTCGAACCTTGTTATTCTAAAGGGTCTAAATAGGCGTACAACAATAAAACAAACTTAAAGAAAATGACAGAAATTGATAATGCAACCAAATTGTTTTAAATGCATAATGAAATGAGCTGCAACCACAATCTGTTGGTTATGTGTTATAATTAAACTCATTAAACCTTTTGGCTGATTTGTGATTGATTTAAACAAACTCTTCTTTCTTTTACATAGTATTAGTATAAATGGACTTTAAATTTCATTGGTGACATAGTAAATATTTTTCAATTTATTTTTACGATTTATTAACTTTTAGTAACACTGAGTAACTTGAAAAAGAATGGGAAGTTTTGATCTTGACCTTTATTAAAGCCTAAAATAATCAAAACTCCATTCTTTCAAAATGTTTTTATCAAGGCTTCTTAATGATGCTGACAGTAATGATGACATGAATGTAACTCTATTAAGTTTTATTTGTTGACAATACACAATAAGACACTTGAATTACTTACACTAATCAAAACATGAGAAAACCAAACAACTATTGGATGGAATATATTTATTTATGGACTAAGAATCTGGCCAGAAATAAATTTTATTTAAAACATAAATGTGGACGGACAACTTTAAAAATAAACATTTGGATGGACATGCAATTTAAAGTTTGAAATCCTATGATCAAACACTCAATCAACATCAATCAAACACTCAATCAATGTCAATCAATTTAATTATAATGAAAATTTGAGACAATTATAATTCACATACAAGACAAACAATTGAAAAAATTATTTTTTTTATTTAGGTTGCTTACTTTTTCATTTTTATCATGTGCTTATATTCTAATTTTCTGAATTGTTACATTTGTGGTCAAAATTAACCTTTTATATTATAATTATCCAAGGTACTGAATATTGTAATGGTAAACATTGAAATTTTAGTTTGGCAAAACATCGTGTTTTCCCAGCATCTTAGCAATAATCTTCACTACAACTAACTACCAAGATGTTATCAGCCAGCATTTTATTCAGTTATTCAATTAATTTTAAGCTTTGAAATATATCACTCAACCCAAAACTATCAAACATCCAGTAAGAAATTTTACCACTAAGGTAGATATATAAAAAAAAACAACAACAACAGCACAATCAATCATTGCAGTGTGATTATTTTTACAATGAAATAACAAAGAATGCATTAAAAACATCATATTGAACATGGAAACATTTCAAATTTCTTTAATAATTTATCACAGAAATGCAAATTTTGTCTTGCAAGCAAATATTAATTTAAAAAAAAAATAAAAAAATAAATAATAAAAAATAATGAAATTAAAATGGACATGATAAAAACAATTGAGTTCTTAACTACAGAAATAAAAAAAAAAAGAAGTAAAAAGTATTATAACGACATTTTTATAAATATATTTTATTTGTTAGATTAATCAAAGTACGAAGAAAAAAAATTTAAACTGGGCTTGAGAAGTTTTCTATGAATAATTAATTCTCACAGTAATTTAATATGAGTGAGTGACAAAATTAAATAACTGCTTTTGAATATTTAAAGCTAGGATAGATTTATAATCTTATCACACATGATTACATTTATATACACTTAATATCATATAATTAAAATTAAAGCTAGTTCAAGACACCACAATAAAAAAATCTCATCTGTTCCAGATGCTCCATCTATACAGAAATCTGATCAGATATTGACATAATTTTAAAAGATCAAACATGTCAGGTACATGATTCAATGGCAGTTCAACTATTTACACTGAATACATTTCAATATCTAAAGTCTGCTGCAACTAGATTCCAGGGATGTCCAGAGACACACCAAACTGCTGTGACACCTGCCTCAACTTCTCCTCCAACAAGACATTTCTCTGGACACTCTGTTTGTAGTTGTACTTGAGGTCTTCTATTTCTTCAAAAAAATCTGGCCCAAAATTACTTAGTTCTTTCTTCAGCTGATTAAAAATAAAAATAAAAATAAAAAAAACATTGCTAAATTTTATTGATTCCTTCCTCTCCATTGATACTTCTTTAGTCAGCTAAAACTTTGAGGATACCAATATCCCAATAAGTATATATTTATAGTAATAATGGAATACTGCACCCTTATCTTATATTGGCTTATCTTAAAAGGGGTTCTATGAAGGTAATATAAATATTCAAAAAGTACAGACATAATCACAATATGTAATTTAAAGATATATCTTTCTTTTTTCATCTTTTTTCTGTTAAAAAAAATGTAAATCTATTTCTTACTATACCTTGTCAACTTCTCTTTTTAACTTTTCCTTCTCAAGTTCTACTGACTTCAGCTCCATATGAATTTCAATATTTTCTCTCGTTAGTCTGTCGTAGTTACTGGCCTTGGTTAAAATGTCATCAGTAATCTAATGGAATTTAAAATTTAAAAAAAAATGGATGAAGTCAAGTAGAAGTTTAAAGATCAGACAATTTTCTGCATTTAATAAAAAAAACAGTCATCAAAGTGTGATATACAAATATGACCACATATTTCTTTGACAATCTACATCGTGACAACAAACCTACAAATAATCTTTTTTCTTCAAGTTTCAGGCACAAATATTTTAAAAATGTTCTATTGAGAGACAACGTACTTGTGGAGATTCGCCAGTCCCTGATGCCTGCTGTCTAGCCAAACGAAGCTCATTGAGAAGCTCTTTCTTCTCATTTTCAAGACGATCAATTCGCACCCTAAAAAAAGAAAATAAATTAAGTTTGCTATTTATCGATAAAGATGCCTAACTTTTAAGTATTTTGGAATATAAATTCTCCTACAGTTCAAAATAAATGTTACAAAAGTTAATTAATCGCTAAAATTTTTAACAATTAAATTTTTAAAAACGATTATTCAACCCACCACTTATAAATGTACTGGAAGTCAAAAAGTAAAATATTTTGGCAGATAAATATAAACGAATTTTCAGATGATTACACGAAAATTTTGGTTTTAAACTATAGACTGATGTGAATGTTCAAAATGTTGATAAGGATTATTGTGTCCATTGAGAGAAATCGTTTGCCTGCAATACAATGTTCTCTAAGGATTGTTGGTCCGTGTGCATGTTAAAAAAAATTAGTGTGCAATTTTTTTTCTTCAAAATTTGATGCGCCCTGATTCTTAATAATAATAAGAATAAATAGATAATTTATATAGCGCTGTATCCCAGTAAGGAACTGGGCTCACAGCGCTTTACATGAAGGTAGTAGCATACATATAAATAATAAATTAGCATTCATATCATAACAACCACATTAATTAAGGTACATAAAACAAAAGAAAAACAAAAAAGCTACGTTAATCATTAAAGGAAATAGTGTTTCATTAATTTTGAAAATAAATTTTGAAAAGTTAAGTTCAGTCTTGAAGGACTTAGTAGTTGGAATACTACGGATGTGTAATGGAAGAGAATTCCATTGTTTGGCTGCACAAAAAGAGAATGACCTTTCGCCAAATGTTTTAGTTCATGTCTTAGGAACACAGAGAATGCGTGTGTCTGCAGAAGAACGTAGCTGACGAGTGGGTTATTAGACCGACAGAAGTTCAGTAAGATAGTAAGGGCATGAGTCAGAAAATAAGTTGTGACAGAGAACGGCCAGTTTGTAATCAATTCGGGCTTGTAATCAATTTTGTACAGATAGCCAATGAAGTGAGTAAAGTAGCGGAGTAACATGGTCATGTTTGTTTGCCTTAAGAACTAATCTGGCAGCTGAATTTTGAACTTTCTGTAGTTTTTCAATGCATTTTTAGGTGCGCCTGACAGAAGAGAATTGCAATAATCAATACGAGCTAGAACAAGAGCACAGACTAGAGTTTTTGTTGCGCTAATTGTTAAGTAATGACGGATTAAGCTGATCTGACGGATGGCAGTGTAGGCAGAGCGACAGATGTGATTGATGAAGTTGTTGGTAGACATGTTGTCAGAAATAATGTAGCCCAGTATATCCGAATTGGCTACCTGAATGAAATTCGGAAGAGACAAAGTACTGCAAGATTTATTAATGCAAAATAGAAGTGCTTCAGTCTTGTCATCACCCAGCTTGAGTTTGCTGAACGTCATCCAAGACTTTACCTCTCCAATGCACTCTTACATCAATTGGCCAGTGGAGTCAATATTAGAGGGATCAGTGTGGGTGTACAGCTGAGTATCATCTGCGAATGATTGGCTTTTAACTGAATGCTGTTCAAGCAGTAGAAATGGCCTTGTATAAAGTACAAAAAGGACCGGACCCAAAACAGAGCCTTGAGGCACACCATAAACCAAGTCAGGTTTGTGAGAGATACAGCCATCTACTGATACCACCTGTGATCTGTTATAACTGAGCCCGTAATTCCAAAATAATTTTGCAGGGTTTTTAGCAATGTTTGATGGTCGATGGTGTCAAAGGCTGCACTAAAACCTGAAAGGACCAATATGGAGATGTTCCCACTGTCCAGTGCCAGTAGGAGGTCTTTTGTTACCTTCAACAGGGTGGTCTCTGTGCTGTGAGAAGGTCTGTAGGCCGACTGATTTGGACTTACAAAAGTGTGGTCGTTAAGATAAGAATAAGTTGTTTTAAGACGAGTTTTTCAATGATCATCTATAGTTGTTTAAATTGTTTTGGTCTAATTCTTGTTTCTTCAGCAACTGCGTGACGTCGGTCGAATACCTGCGCAGGCATGGTGATTAAAGGAAACATTGCTACCATGGTTCTAACACTTCGCTTACATATCACCTGCAAACCAAACATCCACTACAGTCAGAGGTGTCACTGTGGTGAAAAGATGTGTAGTATGTGTTTTGTCTAGGGTATTATTTGTATTTATACTTTCACACACACAAGGACGTACATAGTGATCTCCGTAAATGATAAACAAAAGAACCATTGTACAATATAAATGATTAAAGATTAATGTACACTATATACAATGGCAATATCCCAATATTCATTAATAAATTTGACCCTAAGATTAAGGTATTTAAAGTCTTATGGCTCGCTAATTATCATCATTACAGCTTGCTTTACGCCAAAGTTTCTATATTTTGAATACTTATATTGTGTTTCGGAGTCCCTGATCACTGGCGTAGCTTGTATGTCTGCTGAGTTGGTGTGCTGCGCGACTTGACCTCCTTTCGTCTCTCTGCGACGTGTAAGTGACGTCAGCTTCCGGTGTTGAGCTCCTCCCACAGCGTTGACGATGTGACGTAACAGTCAGCTGGCTCGACTAAGCTTGTGTAAACAAGTTGGTTGCTGTATTATTTGACCTAGATAGATCGTACACAGTAGAGGGGTTCTCACTTCTCTCCACGTGTGTTGTTGATAAGATTTCCAGCACATACGGTCACACAGCTAGGGTGTAGTATGGCCGGCATCAGCTATTACGGTATAACGTGATGAGCTGGGTAGAAAAAGAGCACAGGGCTCTGTGGCGAATGGTGCGTGTCTCCGGCCTACTGTACGGAGGTTCAATCCTACAGTTAGGGCAGATGGTAGCACTTGTTGATCTGCTATCGACCTTAGCTGGCACGGACACAAGGTGTACTTGACTGTCGCGTGGCAAGGGTAGCGATCCTTTATCGGCAATAGTACCGGTGGGAATGACGGCTGTCCGGCTACCTCACCGTGGCGTACTTCTACTGGTTGGCAGCTCCCTGGAATTCAGGCGTAGCAGGAACCAGGCTATGAAATAGAAACAAAACTCTGGGAGTTTTCTATCGCATAGACTTATACATGGTCCTCCTTCCAACGACAAGCCGTTCAGAGCAAGACGCCAGAAGGGGATAACAATTTGACATAATAATATGAATTAATGGTTTATTCTTACTACCACGGGTGTAGGCCTATTTGGCGAACACCTTACACGTGGGTTCAGCAATCAATAAAACAATTTAATTTATTTNTAGACTGGTAGATTGCCGGCTTTTCTCCTACAGTGATATGATCCTGTGGGGCGCTACTGTTCGATGTTTCGCCTTGTACAGTTTGGCAGTGAAAAGAATGAACCTTGCGTTTTCTCTGGTTATATCTTTACTGGTCACGTGACTTTAATAACTCTTGATTGGTTGCATGTTAAAATATAGCCAATGGGGTGAAGACTTCCTTGTTTCAGCCCCGTTGATGAAATTATGTATCATTTATTCTGCCCACATGTTAGATTCCCAGATGGGAGTTACCTCCCCTTATCTCCGGGTGGTCTAGGGGGTAGGGGTTACTTAGCCTTTGGTAGTTCGATACAAATCTCATCACAAAAGGGCCTATTTTAGATGATTCATCACGATTAATCATCAAGTAGAGGACGAATAAGTCGAAGTAACCATGTGATGTTGCCTGGCGATAGTTTAGTTTGAGTGTTGACTCCTGGTATCTTATTGAGTTTCTTCCATTTTTGAGTCAGGTGGATGGCGACTTAGGTAATCTGGCCCATGATTATCCCTCCAGGGAATATATTCTATCCTGAAGGTGTACGGCTGCAATAATAATGACCATCTCATCAGCCTAGCATTCAGTTTCTTGGAAGAGGGCAAGAAGGATAGTGGGTGATGATCAGTCTGTAGTGTAAACTGCTTGCCATACAAATAAGGCTGAAACTTCTCTACGGCCCATACGAGAGCTAGACACTCTAGTTCTACTGCAGCGTAATTCTGTTTTATTTAAAATCCTGCTTGCGTATGCGATGGGGAACAATCGAGGTGGATGTTCTACATCCTCGGCTTGCAGAAGTACCGCGCCTAGGCCAATATGACTGGCGTCTGTCCTGAGGACAAAGTCCTTATTTAAGTTGGGTAGCCTTAATATGGGCTTCTCTATCAGAGCTGTCTTAAGGTTCACAAAGGCTTCTTCGCACTCGGCCGCCCATCTCACCTTTTCGGGTTGGTTCTTCCGGGTTAATCCCGACAAAGGGGATGATAACAGGTTAAATTTCGGGATAAACTTTTGGTAGTACCCACACATGCCCAAGAAGGATCTCACGTGGGTTTTCGTGATGGGTCGTGGAGCCTCGCGTAAGCTGTTTATCTTTTCCTGGTCAGGCATTATTAAGTTTTCTTGAATCATGTGACCAAGGAACTTAATGCGAGAAAATCCGATTAAACATTTGGATGGCCTAGCCGTTAATTCCGTTGCCCTGAGTCTGGACAACAATATCCTAACGGTTTCTAGGTGCTCTGGCCAAGTTTCAGAAGCTATCAAAATGTCATCAATGAAATTAAATAACCCTGGCCGTTGTATGGGGTCTAATAATTTCCTCATCATACGTGTAAACATGCTGGATGCGTTGCTTAGTCCAAACGGCACGGTTTGGAATTCAAAATGGCCTTGGGCCGTGCTAAAGGCTAGCATAGGTCTGCATTCGGGATCCACTTCAATTTGGTAGTATCCTCGACTTAAGTCCAGCTTACTAAAGTATTTAGCTTTGCTCAGATTGGCAAAGATGGTGGCAGGGTAAGGTAGTGGCTCCGCTTGGAATTGTACCACGGCGTTCAATCGCCTGAAGTCAATACACATTCGGTGGCTCCCGTCCTGCTTCCTTACCAGTATTACAGGTGCACTGTATGGTGATGTAGATGGAGCAATTATGCCCATTCTGAGCAATTCTTTAATTTCGGTTTCCACCACTTCAGCCTTCGCGTGGGGCATTGGGTAGGGTTTTACCCTGATTGGCCTATCATCTGTAAGTTTCATATTGAACGTTTCCAGGTTGGTCCTATCCGGCTGATCAGTTAAGACGTCGGGGAACTCCTGCAGCAGTGCATGGGTGTCAAGCCGTTGTTTGGGGGTTAAGTCAGGGCATACTGATACTTCCTTGACTCCTTCTTTCTGACTCAGAGGACATTCCGTAACTCCCTTCGTTACTCCTGTTTCTTCAGCTATGGCTATGACTACTAGCGTCTGGCATTCAGGCTCTCTCTCCATGTATTTCTTCAGTAGATTTACATGGTACATTTTCTCCTTTTCCCCTATCCCTATTTTGTAATTTGTTGCTGATGTTCTTTGGGTGACTTCATAGGGACCATGCCAGCAAATCTGAAGTTTGTTTGTGTTTTTGGGGAGTAGTAGCATGACCTTATCGCCCACCTGCAGTTCCCTGTCTTTGGTCCTCTTATTGTAGTTTCTTTCCTGACGTTGGCGCGCTTTCTTTAGATTTTCCAAGGCCAAGGCCCTTACCAGCTGAAGTCTTTCCCGTAAGTCCTGTACGTACTTGGGAACAGCCTTAGCTTCCTCCTCTAATTCCTCCTTGGTCCAGTTCTGCCTCAAAATTTCCAAAGGACCTCTTGGCTGTGACCCAAAGATGACTTGATATGGCGAGTAGCCTAAACTTGCCTGTGGAACCTCTCTATAGGCGAAGAGTGCAGCTCTTCCCACTCTTCGGGTCGTCCATCAGACAATTATTTCAGCATCACCACCAGAGTGGCATTGAACCTCTCCACTAATCCGTTGGCTTGTGGATGGTACACTGATGATTTGATGTGGGTAGTGTTGAAGGTGTAGTAAACCTCGGCCATCAACTTTCCGGTAAACTGAGATCCGTTGTCGGTTAAGATGACTTCCGGGAATCCAATACGGGCGAATATGTTGAATAACGCCTCGGCCACATGTCTGGTGTCTATTGAAGGTAAAGCTGTCGCTTCGGCCCAGCGTGATGCTTGACACACTACGCATATAATTAGGCATTTCTCTTCTTGGTCCTGGTGAGTGGTCCTAAGATATCCACCGACACTCTTTTAAAGGGGGTGTCAATCAAAGGCGTTTTCCCTAACGGAACCAGTGGTACGTGGCTCTTGGGGGATCTTTTTTGACACTCAGGACATGACGATACATATCTTTTTATGTCCTTAGTGATTCCGGGCCAATAATAGTAATGGCTGATTCTTTTGATGGTAGCCCCATGTCCTTGGTGGCCGCTCATGGTCGAGTCATGAACTATCTTCAAAACCTCTGGTCAGTGATTTATGGGAACAATGAACTGGCTTCTTGAGTTCTCACCTTCTTTGTATTTTCGATATAATAGTCCAGATTTCAAATGAAATGTGTGTTTGCCATTGTACGGCTTCTTCCTTTCAGCGTACTCGAACCACCTTGACAGGGATGGGTCGCTTCTTTGGGCTGCTCTCATTTCTCCCGGGGTGTCGTTATGAATCACCTCACTGTTTCTTTCGGGATTCATGGATCGGGTGCTTACTGGAGCAACAACCATTGGACGTTCCGGTTTCCCCAAATATACGTATCTGCATCCCAAAATCAGGTCGTATACGGGTGCATCCATCACGGCGGCTCTAATCTTTCCTCGCACGTAGCTGGAGTTTACCTGGATCCTGGCCACAGGTAATGTTTCTGGCGGGCTTTTTGAATTTGCACTTTGTATTATAATGGTCTCATTGGTCATGTCATCAGCATTGACAAGTGACCGCTTGACAATAGCATCAAATGAACAACCTGTGTCGTTCAGACAACTTGCTGGTCTGCCATTGACTAACACTTTCTCACAAGCGGGTGAAAGATGTCCATTTGATTCTTCAGAGGGATGACATACCTTCATCGCTCCCACTCGGTGCACTGGTTGCTTGGGGGTTGTGGTGCCTGGGTTGGGTGTTGGAGGTTTCCTATTCCTACAATCACTACTGTTATGAGTAGATGATTGGTGAAATTCGCACCAGGTACGGTTCCTACCTGATGGATAATGTGATGGGGTCTTTCTTTCCAGATTAAATTTTCCACTGTGATAACTGCCAGATTTGTTAAAGGTTTGTGGTAGAGGAAATCCTTCTCTTCCTTCTCTCTGTGTCTTGTCATTCCTATGGCTAGGGTTACCTTTATGTCTGAGGTCCCTATATTCCTGGTGGGCAGTGGTGAATCTGTCCGCCATCTACTTCATTTTATCTATCTGTGTCACTCCATCTTTGTCAATGAAAATCCGGAGTTCTGGGGTCATACAGTCCCTTAGCTGCTCCCCTAACTTCATCTCGATAACTCCCTGGTATGTCTCTGGATGTTTCCCCAAGGTGCGCGATTTGTTGAGGTATTTCCTCAATCGCTCTAGCAGTTGACCATAGGTTTCTGATTTCTCTAGCCTAGCTGTTCTGAACTTCTTCCTGTAGGCGTTGGCAGTTAGCTCATACCTAACGAGGAGTGCTGATTTCAATGCGGCATAATTCCTGGCATCCCCTTCAGACAATTTGGAATATACCTCATAAGCTTTGCCCTTCAGAGCATGGGATAAACGCAAATTCCATTTCTCCTCCGGGAGTTCGAACATCTTCGCAAGCTGTTCAAACCGATCTAGATACACCTCAATGGACTCTATCTTCTCGTCGAACGGATCCAGCGGGAACAATAGTGATTGATGCACTTGCCCGGTCCTAGAATCCAACACTAAACTACTTAAAGGTGCCTCAGTCCTTTCTTTCTTGACCTTTTCCCTTTCTATTTCTAATTCTAATACTCGCAATGCATGCGCTCTTTCTGCAGCTTCCTTTTCCTTGACCATTTCTCGCTCGGCTTTTTCCTTTTCCATTTCTCGCTCAATTCTTTGCTTTTCCATTTCCCTTTCTCGCTCAGCTCTTTCCCTTTCTATTTCTCGCTCAGTTCTTTGCTTCTCTATTTCCCTTTCAGTTCTTTGCTTCTCCATAGCAATAAACAATTCCACTTCTTCCTTGATGTGTTGCACCAATTCTGGTCCACTTAAGCCAAGGAATTCCCCTTCCCTACGTGCCTCTGCTCTCACCTCTGCCTTCGATCTTACAAAGTCTGCCATTTTCGCTTTTTATTATTACAAGACAAATTATGACACAGTCCAGCAGAGTGAACTCCGACCTTGTATTCTGTTTAGCTAGTTAAATATTTATGGATAACAATGCTTAACTAACAAAATTTTTTAAACAGTTTAAGCTAATTAACTTATTAGAAACATGAGCTATAGGCAAGATGATGATAATTGTTCCTACTATTACTAAGTCCTATCAAGTGCAAGAGATCACTAGTACATTGAACTAATATCCCGGACGCAGGTCCCCATTTACATCCTTGTGGTGAAAAGATGTGTAGTATGTGTTTTGTCTAGGGTATTATTTGTATTTATACTTTCACACACACAAGGACGTACATTAGTGATCTCTGCAAATGATAAACAAAAGAACCATTGTACAATATAAATGATTAAAGTTTAACGTACACTATATACAATGGCAATATCCATGAATTTGCCCCTAAGATTAAGGTATTTAAAGTCTTATGGCTCGCTAATTATCATCATTACAGCTTGCCTTGTTCTCACTTCTCTCCACGTGTGTTGTTGATAAGATTTCCAGCACATACGGTCACACAGCTAGGGTGTGGTATGGCCGGCATCAGCTATTACGGTATAACGTGATGAGCTGGGTAGAAAAAGAGCACAGGGCTCTGTGGCGAATGGTGCGTGTCTCCGGCTTACTGTACGGAGGTTCAATCCTACAGTTAGGGCAGATGGTAGCAATTGTTGATCTGCTATCGACCTTAGCTGGCACGGACACAAGGTGTACTTGACTGTCGCGTGGCAAGGGTAGCGATCCTTTATCGGCAATAGTACCGGTGG